>AGDA01085664.1:0-11683 GCA_000281935.1 Mengenilla moldrzyki | reverse complement strand
ACTACTTGATCCAATATTACGTTTGCTGCCTGTACCTAAATTTCGCATGCTAATTTTCAAAAATTTTTAGAAAAAAACTCATTTCATAAAAAAAATTTTTCTTTTTGCGATTCAACAAGTAACTCAAATATTTTATTCTGAGGTATTTAGATTTTCTGTACCAACTCTACGTTTTTAATTATTTTTAAATGAAACTTTTATTTTCTTGAAAAAACACCATTTTTTGCCCGTTTTCAACTTTAAATCACTACCCTAAACCCCCATCTTAACGCATATTTATAATTTTTGGTACGTTATTTAACAAGGGTTGATTAATTGTTTTAAGGGTAAAAAAATTCTAGATTTTATCGTTTCGGAGAAAAAAAATTTTCATATTTGAAATTATTTCCCCCCTCCCTAAAAATGGGCATTAAGATTTTCAAAAATATTTTAGTTTTGTTATCAGTGGTATTTGGGCATTCAGAAAGTATATATGTTATTTCTGTGTAATGACCTTTGTTCCCTAGTGTTATTAATACATTTGACACACAATTAACTAAAAAAATTATTTATAAATGTAACAAATAATTTATTTATTACATATTTTAATAAAGTTTTTTTTTATTGAAAACAAATCTTTTAAAATTAAACGCCATTAAAAAAATTATTTCAATGTATTTTTCAACTTTCATGTCATAGGTATTAAGTATTAAATAAAATGATTCATATGTGTCAGATTTGACTTTTTACCCATATTTAAAAACATATTTTTAAGAGGAGAACTATTATGTCATAGATACTTAATGTTACACAACTTCTATGTCTTGGGCAAGTTCGAGTATGCTTACTATAATATCTTATTAACCCAATTCTTCCTGGAGTATATTTCCGTCTTTTAATACTAGAAAACAATATTTTACATATTTATTACGTGTGAATCAAGACAGGTTATTCCGTTTGATTATATTAATAAAAAATCAATTGTATGTTAAGGTTAAACTAAAGCTGCGTGAGTGTTATGTACAGTTCGAATCAAGATTTATAAGTACAACTAAAATAGCCGAATCGAGATTTTTGTAATGCCGATGCTTACAGTCATTTTTTTCCTTTGAGCACAGCATTGGTGATGAAAATGAGATCAATTTGGTTACAGCCCAATCGCTGAGATTTTGTCAGCAATAGATTTACTCTGGAATTCGATACTTCTTAGATGTCCTAAGGTAGATATCTCACCACAGTGGCCTAGCATTCGCTTATCGTCTATATATCCATAGATGTCGTAATCTTACTCGCTTAAATACATTAAGCTTAAACTTTTGTACGGCAAGGCTCGGTATTATATGTTATTCAAACTAAATTGTACATACGTACAATTAACAAGGCTTAAATAACTTAGCAGTCCCTCCTTCAAATTCAACACATAGAGTACTCGGGTTCGATTCTCGCTCGTAATTATGGCCATAGCTACTTTCTTAATAAACATAACACTTTGAATGCGAAATACCAAATCTTTAACTAGAATAAAAAGAATGAAAATAAAAACAATGGATTTTCATTCTTTAGAAAAAAAGAAATTGATCATAAGTTAAAAATATTCAGTGATATTTCCTCATATTTTACTGCAACAATTTGTATATTTTGACCAGTACTGAGTGAAAATTGTAATTTTTTGGTTTTATTTAAGTTAAGCTTAATTAGTTTTGGCGCCTTGGAATATTAAAATAAAATATACAAACCCTAGGTTTAAGACATAAGCCGCCAGTGTCAAAAACGATGCCTTTTCCCACCCATGCGATATTTTTCTTCGCACCACTAGTTACATGACTTAAAACAACTAAAGCAGGTGGACAACTAGCCGCTTTTCCAACACCATAAATGCCACCCATACCTTTTTCATTTAATTCCTCGCCGCGAATCACAAGTGGTTCAATATCAAGCAATTTACCAACAACTTTTATTTGCTGAAATTAAAATTCTTTAATTTAAAGGAGCTTAACAACACGTATTAAGGTTTCTATCCCTTCATGGAAATTTTTTACCTTTTGATCAATTAAACTACACTACATTATATATTTAATTCTATAAAGTAATGAGAGAATGCCTAAAATAAGGTCTAAAATCCAAAATCAGTGTGATAATTAAACATTTAAATCAATTGGCAATTGTTCAGATTTGATAGTGTCTTCTAGTAATAACCACAAAAAAATATGAATATTTTGCGCTTTGTATTCTGATTCAATAAGTAAGAAAAATATACTTGTAAAATTCCATATGCTATTTTAAAACCAATAAATTTTCTACCAAAACCTGCCTACATTTTTAGTACCACTTTGGTTCCTTTCTTTTAATATTCAAATAATTTTAAAAATTGACCGCACAATTATCGTTTTATTTCCAACAGCACAAAAAGTTCACCAACAAATCGATTTGAAGAGTTTGATGGCCTATTAACTCTGCTATTGACAAATAAGTGCGTTTATAGCCGTACTAATTTAACTATGAAAATTTTTTGTAAAGTTTGTAAAAAATAAATTTTTGGCATATTTAACATCTTTCATCAAATAAGAGATCAATTCATCCACTATGTATTAAATATTTCTGAAAAGCTTATTAAATTATCCATCTACACAACCGAAATTTGTTAGTCTAATACAGGGGTGTCCAATTCGCGGCCCGCGTGTGACCCTTTTGAAGATTTTTTGCGACCCAATCGAAATTTTTAACTGCTTTTGTTATTTTAAATATATGAAAAAATCAACTAAATTATCCGTTAATATTAAAAAAAAGTTTTAAGTAAAATATAAAAAAGTTTACAACACTAATTGTAAGGTAATAAAATATTTTAAAAGTTGGATGATAAAATATTTTAAATAACTTTTTGTTTTATATTGATATGTGCGGCCCATCTCAGTTTAATAATTTTTTATTTGGCCCACTCACCTAATTGGGTTGGGCACCTCTGGTCTAGTAAGTGTCACTCCTTCTATTTAGTGTGAAAATCTAGTCTATGAAAATGTCATTTTTTACTTTAAATCATATTTTAGACCGTGCAAAAGATTTTACTGAGTGTTGAATAATACCACTTAAAATCCAAATAAATAGGTTATAAAAAATACACACATTACACATTCAAAGCAAACGTCTCTCTTAATTTAAATGCTTCTCACATTGATTTTGGAATTTAGACCTAATTTTAAATAGTTTTCCGCTACTGTATAGACTTGAAAAATGTTGAGTAATATCTACTCTCACGTATGGTTTAATTCATCAATAAATAAAAAGAGATAGTACAAATAAAAATTCCTAATTAATTTTTATAATTTTTTTATATTTCACAACTCCAAATAGGGTTGCAACCCAGTGTTTAAGAAACCATGATCTATAGATCATGGTTATTATATGAAAGAATATTACTTCAATAAAATTATCAACGTTCATTTCGTTACATGGCATATCTACTATTTTCGATATAAAGCGTAAACTATCTGACAATGTAGACAAATATAACAGATCATCTTCAGTTAACTCGTCTGCTACATCTAGATTTATAAAAAAATAATGTTTAATTTTTATTCAATTAAATGACAAAAAACAACTTTGTTTTGAATCAGGCACTAATACGAACTCGACTGAAACCCGATTCACTTTTTTCGCACTACTAGTCTTACGGTTGTACAATGGAAATGCTTTAGAAATTGCGCAAGCACTAGCTAAAACGTCTTTACGTTCACACACCATCTAGAGACAATAATATGCAACAATTAATAAAGAAAAGGTATTAATCAGTTTAAATCAAAAACTGGATTTAAGTAAGCTAAAATGAGACTTTTAAATAAATTTTTTAAATTTAAGTTCAACTTAAATAATTTTAATATTTTAAAAATATTTTATTATTTACGCGTAAAGAAAACGGACACCTTTAATTTTAATATAATGTTTATTCACTTGATGTTCTGACCTTAATTTATTTATAAATTTTGAAAAATAGTCCATTACTTAATTGGTTTTTTAAAGAAGAGCTTTTATGTAGCATGTGTAATGAAGAGTTGAGTAATGTTCTCCATCTTATATTACAACGCCACACATTGGAGTGCTAGAAAACGACCACCCTCGAATCAGATGATTCGGGCGAGCCATTGTCGAAAAAAAAAACTGTTGGAATACTGTTTGATATTAAGTGCATTCACTTAACCGACTGAACCTACCTATTTGACAGAAATATAATAATCTACTAGGCTCCAGTGCTAAGGCACAAAAACCGTCTAGCAAGTAAGTCTTAAATAAAAAATAAAAATAATAATACTTATTTGGCTCAATCTCCATTATTTTGTTACAAAGTGTATATTAGGGGTGGTCAACTTTTGTGTACGAAAGATTGATTTTGTATTAAAAAATGTGTTGCGATCGACCTGTTGTCATATGTGTTGTCTAAGTCTAAAGTTCACGTCCAGGGGATTCAAAATAGCATGAATAATTGTTAACAATATTTATTAATTGAAATTAGCTACTCATAAACAGAGATTAGAATTTATTTCTTCGTGTATATTTTGTGAAAAAAATATGGACGCGATATTTTTGAACAGTACCAGATATTGACATAACAATTTTCTTTTTTGCTTACAAAATTATAAAAAAACGCAACTGACCAACATTGGCTTTGTAATTGACGGTTGGCCACCACTGGTGTATATCATTGTGATTTCACAATGTTAAAAGTTTAAAAGTTTCGTATTTCAAAACTACAGACGTTTTTTAGCCACAAATTTGTATTAACATAATTTACAATTTTTTATTTTGCACACAAAGTTATATAGAAATTATATGTGCAGTTAGCAAAAATACACAAAATTGTAAATTATGTTAACATAATTTAGTACGCTAAAAAAGCCTAATATTATAGCCACAAAACCAAAGTGTTAAACTTTTATATCGTGATAATATCATTGTGATTTACAAGTCACCATTGATATCACCTTACGATCTTGATTTCACAAAACATACTTATTCATTTATACAATGTCAAATCAATATAACGATCACTTTGTGAGCTTGACCCCTAAATAATATTGAATAAAAAATAGCATGAATATGCTTGTGACTTCTCACTTTGATAATCCACAGTAACATTACTATGTTTCCCAAACTACTTCGAATAAGGCCTGGAAAAAAGATTTAAAATTGTTTGCGACCCACCTTATAAAAAAGTGTCATTTATCTATTAGTTAAATTTTATTTTTTAATACAAATCAAGTTATTTTTATCTATTTATTTGCTTCATTATCAAAAAATTCAATATAATTATATTCATTTATAACTTTAGTAAATAAAGAAAACTTTGATTCTATAATTTTTTTCACACCAGGCAAAATCTTTCAACGAACCAATATCAGGTATAAGTCTAGTTTCTGAAACACTAGCATATAAGAAAAAAAACTTCAAACAATTAAAAGAAAAGGATATTTTTCTGATTTATAAAAAAATACCACAATCGATTGCGAAGTGCTCACGGTATTCTCTCTTATCAACTTCGGAATAGAATGTGCCCTAGATGGCGTATTGTGACGGTTACATTTAGCCGGTAGTACACATAACGTCACTAAATTCAAAAACAATGATAATGATTCTGAATTTGACGACTGATTCAAAGATGCAATTGCCATTTCAAACATCTAAAACAAAACATAACTGTATTATTATATCAAATTTTGAGATATGTCCATAATTTTAAGTCAAAAAAAGTAAAAATTAAAGTATTGAAATTTTCTTATTTAAAAATAATAAATTAAGTGATATGAGAAACACATTTGGATATATTTATCAAATATTTTTTGAAACCATTTTATAATTTTTTACTGTTTTTTCAAACTAAAACACTGTAGTCTCATGTCTCATGGCCATTAACTCAAAAAATGAAATCTTACATGAAATTTTTATCGTTATGATTCAATAAATAGACACTTTTGTGAGATTACTATGTGTTGACATTATGAGTTCATAGTAATCTCATATTATGATATCACAATGATATAAAAACGTCTACTTATCGAATCACAGTGATATCACTAATAACGTATTGTGAGATTATTAAGTCCATATTATAAGATCACTGTGATATTACATTGTCAACTCATAATCATCTTTTTTCGCAATTTTTTCATTTTAATTTTTAATCAATTATTTTATTTAATTTTAAAATTGTTTTCCCCAATTTTTAAATGAGCACAAAGAAATAAATTCTAAATTTATTTTAAATGATATGAATTCTAAATGATATGTGGAATTCAAAGCAAGTTGTACATGTGTACAGCTAGTGAGGCTCGAATAGCATAATGATCACAGTTCGACCCAAGTGTGCAAAGTATCCGCACGGATTCAAGTTTCGCCCGCCACTGACAACCATTGCATTTTTCCCACTGGACACAACACATATAAATATATAGTTGATAAGGAACTATATTACAACAAATACACATTTATGAAAGCAATATGGCTTACCATATATCCCATTAGAAATTTATATTCTTGTATTCTTTTAAAAATGATTGAAAATAACATGGCTTTGACATTAACCTGTTAAACGTGTCTGACGACTATATCCGACAAAGATTTTGCAGATTTTGTATTATGACGACTATATTTGCCATGCACACAAAAATTTTACAAAATCTCTAACAGATATAGCCTTTATACATGTTTAATTGGTTAAAATAACATGAGATGTATTAAGCGACATCGTTAAAAAGCGTTTCTTAAACATTAACATGCATTTTAAAATGTTTTGGCTCGCGGAGTACGTAACATGTTTTAAGCAATTTAAAATCATTTTTAACTACGTAGGATTCATGTGTATATATTACTGTTGTTATAAATTTGAGCAAATTTGGATTTCTACGAAATATTATATTCAATTAAAAGTTCAATGTACCCTAACTTAAATCCGTTCCAAGCTTACTGGGTTATATAGAAAAAAAAATCAAGGTTTAAAAATTTTCAGAAATTTTGCAAACAATTCCCGCCTAAAAAATCCAACAAAACTAGCGTCTAAGCGCGATCATGGACATAACACCGGCTACTTTTTGTAACGCCACCTTTTGATCAATCATTGAACCGAATTTCACACGAATATCATCGAACGACAGGCCCTTTAAGTGATGCGACTGGCCAATAATTGTTACTGGTTCTAATGTTGGATCTGAAGTTTTCAACTTGCCGGAAAATGTTATTAGCGGTTCGTCTGCTCCCAACTTATTCGGAACCATTTTTTTTATTCGGAAACCTTACGAATGAACACTTCGTGAAACCTTACAAAACGAAATCGAACGAATAAAACTGAAAGGCAACATTGCTTTTGACGTCATTAAGCTTTCTTCGTATAGAAATATAGAGCCTGCCGTATAAAATATGGGGAAAAATGTTACTATTTCAGTTACATACTTTTTGCAAAATAAAAATGATAATTATTTAACTAGTTAAGCATAGAACGTTTGTGGCTGAGCGATATGATTATCAGTGATTCATGTTATAAAAAAATAAATAATTATTAGCAAATCATGATTTTAAAAAATATCAAATTAAACACTTTATTTATTTTGTAATAATTTATTTATTATTTATAAAATTGCAAGCACATTCTTATTTATATTGATTTTAAAAATTTACTTTGCTCTATTGATTATTTAAAATTTCTAACTAAATTAATTCAACTTATATTAAACGGTAGATCTATAATTAGATCTATAAAATCAATATTAAAAACAACATATGAAAATACAGATGCTGATTTTGTCGTGCCAATGTTAATTACCACTATCATACAAGGTAGAAAATGCTTAGGTGATGAACTCTCCAGTCTTTAATTTATCAGTAAACTAAATTCTTAAAATTTATAAGTACTCGATTAAAAATGGAGGTAAATGAACGTATTTTTTCGTTCATTATTTGCATTTTTCTAAAAGAGATAAAAGAATTATTTTTGAATTTTGAAAGCTTATATTTTCAAATGTAAAAAGGCTATTAAGCTTAAGTCAATATCACAGAAATCAAAAAAGTCTTTACTTTTGATGAAAATTTCATGTAGTTATTTTAAAAGGCTCCTATGTTATAAAAAAAAGAATTTCGAAAAATGATGAAAAATGCATTTTTCCTAAATCGGTGAGTTCAGTTTCGTTTTCCACAAAAAATAACCACTATATAAGTAATATTTAAACAATTAAAAGGCTTTATTATTTTTCGAAGCCTTTTTACCTTTAATAATAATAAATATTTCTATTTTTCCTACTCCTTTACCAAAAAATGAACAAATAAATAAACACAATTTTAAGTAAACTAACTCTAATTCCAACCCCCCAGGGTAAGCCTCAAAACAGTCCCTTAGATTTCAAAAATTACTACCTATCGGAAATGAATTGGAAAAACAAATGATAAAGCTTTGTGAGAGAAAACAGTTATTGATTTAACAATAATTTTTTTCGCCCAAAAGTATACAAATATTGAAACATGTATATACAATTTTTCCGAACCACGTTTTCACTGATTTTTTTGAGTTCTTTTAGCAGATTTGAATTCCATTTTGGAAAACGCTCATTATAAATACACAATTATGGATCACAATTATGTAAAAAACATTTGTGAATCGAATGATTTTATTAACAATGACATTATTAATGATAACACGATTAGTGATTCAAGTTCATCGTTTAGAGCAGGGGTGTCTAACCCAAATAGGTTAGTGGGCCAAATAAAAAATTACTAAAATGAGGTGGGCCGCACATATCAATGTAAAACAAAAAATTATTGAAAATATTTTTTATAGTGCATATTTTATTTTAAAATTAATGTTGTACACTTTTTTCTATTTTACTTGAATTTCTTTTTAAATTAACGAATAATTTAATTTATTTTTTCACATATTTAAAATAGTATAAGCACTCAAAACCTTTGATTGGACCGCAAAAAATCCTTAAATAGGCCGCACGCGGCCCGCGGGTTGGACACTCCTGGTCTAGAGTATAGACGTTAACCATTTAAAAAACAAGCAAAAAAGAAGAAGTCACCATGCTTAAATAAAGAGAAAAAAGTCACAAATGTTTATAAAAATTTTATAAAAAAAGGTTAACTTTTTGTGTTAACATATTTTAGTGCGCAAAAACACTTATAGATTTGAATAAAAAAAATTTCCTGCACTTTCTACTCAAATTGGAATTTCTGTATGCACCTTTATTTAATTGCTTTTTAAATTAACTTTAAAAATTTTAATTAAATCAACTAAATTTTCGTTTCTTGTAATTGAAACGTAGTTATCTAAAAAGGCTCAATCTACTGCAGTATCTTTGATTTATGTAAAATAGTTGAAATTAATTCATGTGGAGAAAGAAAACCGATTATGTAAAAGCGCCACTGTTTCATTGAATTCACGTTCATTCTGCATTTATACTTCTGCTAGTACACCGTTTTTATAATCAGTAGTCAAACTATGAACCCCCTTATCATTATTAGTGCCATTTGTCTTCATTTCGTGTCCACCGGCACGGCTTTATTACGGTACGATTTTTAATAGATAATTTCAAAACTGATCAAAGTTTACCACTTTAGAGTGCCATTAAACAACCCGTTCAACAAGGATGGTTATTTAGAGCTCCTGAATTCGACTCTACTGTTTGCCAAGTATTCTACAAATTGCATCGCAGACGCTTCTCCGGAGTATCTGCATAACTATTTAGATGTATTATATTTTTCATTTAGGTTTTCTTGTACAAATATTTTCTTTCTTTAAAAAAGCATACGCTCCCCTATTTTTAATACCATATAAAAATTGCATCTAAATTTAATACTTCCATGGCTTCCTTATTACAACATTCCCCTATAATTGATCTATGTTGGTTTCGATAAGTTTTTTTTATGTCCGGGACAAAGGTTAATATATTTCGTTTATTTTGAACATTTTCGACAAATAAACCTTGAAATTATAAATAAAAACGCTAACGATAGTAAATTGGCAACGTTGCGGAAAATGACAATTGATAAGTAGTTTCGTTTTTATTGAACGATGTCACATGATAACCGAATGTAAGAAAAATAAACATTTTTCATTTGAATAATCCTTTAAGAGAAGTCTTTTTTTTATATTACCAACTATATAACATACCTAATTTTAAGCTATACTTGCTAGGCGAAATTAGCGCCTTAGCACTGCAGCCGAGTGGCTTATTTTATTTCTAATAGTTCAATTGAAGAATTGCGTGTAAAATTAAGCAGAAACCTTTATTAGTAACGATTTTTTTATGTGAGAAAACTAATAATTTCGGATGACAATTTAATATTTAATATATAATTATACTGACTGAAATATTATAAATTATTCATTAATCATTTTTAAAAAAGGCATTGTCATCATAATTCATTTTTTGGATATAAAAATGTGGAACTTTGAAAAATGTAAGCAGTTTTTGGTTTTGGAATAAAATTTAAAAAAAATAGTTAAGGCAACAGAATTTGTGAATCAAGCGCGTCGGATTATCCGCCGTTGAGCAGGGAATCTTCGGCTATCAAAAGCATCAAGCATTCGCAGCCTATCATTACACGTAATTTCAATTATTGCTTTAAAGCACGCGCGTTAATTAATATCTTTTATTCATAATATTATTGTTATAATACTTAGATAAGAGAATTAAACTTTCGAATTAGCATACAGATGGCGAATAAGTTGTTACAACATGTATACAAAGACGTATGAATTCATCTTAATTACTTACACATTTTATTAGTTTATTTTATTTTTGCTTGACGTCAAAATAACCTAAACATATTCAAATTTAAGAATATGCTTTGTTTATCTCAACAATTATAACTCAAATAGTCATGGTCACTACTTTATACGTATGATGAGTATACTCGTCAGTATACAATTTCGTACTGTTTGTTTCACTCGTCATTTACAGTTAACTGGTTAAGAAAATGATTTTAGTTACAATTTTTTTTTCATTTACAAAGGTGGATCTTTCGATTCCAGCTTTGTTACTCACCGTGTCTCCAGTGGAGCTGCTAGAAATTTTGTTGCTATGTCCTTAATCGAAGTGCTACGTTTCACCAGTTCCCCATATTAGGCCGGAATTTGAGCAGTTGTTGATTTTCTTCCCTTTTTACAGAAAGGTTATGGCCACACGAGAAAATTGACTTGTATGCTAGAGATTGGAGGTATCATATTTTAAAATCCTCGTCATTTTATCTACTTGACTATAAATCAGTGGTGCGGAGCCGACAAATTTTTTTTTCGACTCCGGCTCCGGCTCTAGAGTTTTAAAAATCGGCTCCGGTTCCGACTCCGGCTCCTTAAAATTTTACAAATCGGCTCCGACTCCGACTCCGACTCCGACTCCGGATCCTTAGATTTTAGGAAATCGGCTCCGACTCCGGCTCCGGCTCCGACTCTTTAAAATTTCAATAATCCACTCAAACACCGGGTCCGGCTTTTTAAAGTTTTAAAAATCGAATTTGGCCCTGTTTTTTTAGAAATTTAAAAAATTTCAGCTTCTTAAAATCTTTAAATCTGGACTCGATTTCATAATTTTTTAATTTTTTTATAACATTAGGACACGCAGAATTTATTTTTTTTGTCTTCGACTAAATTGAAGACTTTTCTATTCGCGGAAAAATTATAACTGATTTGATAAACAAAAAACCAGTCTTTAATAAACTAGTAGGCTGG
>AGDA01085654.1:0-16515 GCA_000281935.1 Mengenilla moldrzyki | reverse complement strand
TATTTTAATACATCATCTTTAAGAGCGTTTTAAGCCCTTCATTCGCTTTAATTTATAATTATTTATTTCCCTGTCAACGCAGCGAAGTGCTCATTTATGTTTCCTGAAAATATTTGAATAAAAAACATTAAAGTAACATTTTATTAGCGTTTCCAGAGACCAAAGTTTTCATTTAAACTTCTGTTAATAGTCTGTTGCTGTTTCTCTTTATAATTTATTGGTCTGTTGATAATAAAAAACTTTAAAACATATACAATTTTATATTGTTCTATTAATAATAAAAATGTTACAATTTTTATAAGATACAATTCTAAAACGATTCTAATAATAAGTAAAATTCGGAAAATTATCCACATTCGAATATCAAAATCAACAAATTCAACGGGTACCCGTTACAAAAGTTAGTGCATGCCACAGAACAACGCGTGGCGTGCTACGCGCTTAGCGCGCGCTTGCAAACGAATAGCTAAAGTTGTTCTGTGATGCACGCTAAAAATCAAACAGTGTGAGCTGATCTGTGTGGTTCATTAGCAAAATTTATTCTGTGGCACAATTTGATATGATTTTATCAAAAAGGCTTAGTTTAATTTTCTAAATATTGTTGCTTTATCCAAAGATTGAGTAAAAGATTATATGGATTTACGAACCGCCATATTTGGAAGTAATATTACAAAAATGTTGGCAAATTTTTTCAACTCTTTTTTTAGGAAATGAAGCCGAAGATTCCTGTATACGACAAACTTAACATTCAGCTTAAAGGCTATGACTATTCAGTCTTAGAAAACTACCAAAAGTTATTAGACAAAATGGCAAACGCATTAGATATTGATGTAGAAGATAGTTGGCCAATGCCGGCACAAGTGTTAAAAATTGTCAGATATAAACCAAAGAGCTCAGTAGCCGACGCAGAATATAATTTAAAAATTTATGAACGAATAATTCAAGTATGGTTTGTTTTTGTAGCCCGTTTGTCCATAATTTTAATTATATAACTATTACATAACTAAGTGGTTGTTACAAAACCTATGTTACTATATAACGGGGGGGGGGGCACATGATGCTCTTTGGAGCCGCATTTCATTTTTTAATTTATTACGGGAATTGCACAAATCTACCTGAAAAGTGTAAATAAATAAATAATATTAACTATTTATTTGTATTTCTTTCAAGTTTTTTTAACTAACTTGATTCTTTCAATTTATACTGAGTATCTCAGAGTTATTTTTCATGCCTAAAATTAAACGTTAATCTTTAAAATTACATAATTAAAAAGAATTTAAATATCATTCAATAAATTTTGGAAAAATACATTTTTACTCAGATTTACTGGTTCTTGTCATTTGGGGTTGAAGAGCCGCAGTTTAGGTAACAAAGAGCCACATGCAGCTCTAAGAGGTGCATTTGCCCACCTCTTGTATATAACAAAACTAGTATTGCAAATTTGAAGACATTACAGTAACAACTTTTTAAATAATATATTTATAACTTTTTATAACGTTACTGTAATAAAAGCAGTATGTCAGCTAAACAAAAATATAGCTGTTCTATAAATACATCTTACATAATTTACATTGTCGCTATTAAACTGTTCAATTGAGAGAGAATTTAAAAATTGTTTTATATCATGACTAAAATACTGCTAAATATTTTTTGCTAATATTTCAGAGGTCTCTATAAACCACTATTATTAATGAACATTGGACCAAAGTTAACAGCAGCCAATTTTTCAGCTAAAAAAATACCTACTTCAATTTTGAATAATATTTTTCAATATTGACTCAATATTTGATTTGTAAATATGTTAACATTATATTTTGTTTTCGCCATTGCGCATAAGTATAATTTTTCTTAATTAACAGCTCTATATATAAATAAACCGCACTGATATTTATATTTTCGGCTATTGAAAACAAAAAACCAATCGATGACCATTAAATACGAAATACCAATAATTGTTAATATTTTTAAATTTTTCATATGTACTTTTTATAATTCATTTTCAAATCGACATGAAATTTTTCTCTTAACTATACTGTTTATTTCTCTATATATTTGGCTTCACGCGTCTTCAATTATTTGACTTTGTTATAAACAAAAACAAAATAAATAGCAAAAATTTTTATTTTAGTACGTGAATATAAACGTTAAACATTTGTAAACAAGTTAACAAAGTATGTTAATTTTTATAAAGAAAAACAACGGAGAACATTGCATTTACTTATTGCCAAGTTGTCATTGAACTATTTTTGGAAAATTTTCAATTATTTTTTTTTCTTACAATTAAAGAAAAGCTTTTCACTTGCATTTGTTTAAGTACATCAGTTATTTGTAAAATGATAAAAATTTCAATATTATTAGAAGTGCAACTAAGCTTTCGCTGTTTTTTTTGTATGAAAATGTAACATATTGTACAGGGGCATGGTTAAAATTTGTAACTTACAAGGAAAGGCCCCCAGGCCTCTGCCTCCGATTTTTTCCAAAACACCTTAATTCGATAGGCCGTCCCCTTAGATAAATAACCATATATATTATAGCTGCCCTAATTCATTTGGAGTTGAGTTTTAAGGGTTGAAATTGGACACTAGCAAAACACGTAAACCCTTATATTTCGAAGACCGTTTATCTATCCAAAAAATGATCTCTACAAAAATTATAAAAATTTAAAAGAGCTATAAAAAAACCCATCCACAACTTTTTAATTTAAGCAATACCTTTGCTGAAAATTCGAAAAAACATCAATTTTTTACGTTTTTTTGAAATTTTTTAGCACAAAATTAATGATTTTGACTTGAACTAGCACATAGTAAATTACTCTTGTAACACTTGTTATAATATAAATAGCAAAGACGATTATGATCACTAGGTGGCGCAAAAATCGATTTTTTTTGATTTTTTATATTTTAAAGTGGAAAGAGGCGAAAATTTGTTTGATACGATCATATATACAATAGCAACTGACCATTCTAAACCCTCTGAAATGATATCAACGACTTTTTTCTTTTTTTAGAATTTTTCGATTTTCGATTTTTCTAACACAAAAAATTGTGTTAGCATTACAATTTAAGGTTCAAATTTTTTACAGTAATGATTTTCCATAAAAAAAATGTTTAAAACAGAGTTTTTTTGCACCATCCGCATCGAATGAAAGCTGTATCACCATATGTATAACATTTTAAATTTTCCATTACATCAAACGAGTATTTTGCTGGTGTCGTAAAATTATCTGGTTTTTCGTCTAAATAACCACTTTTGTACCAAGCATATTTTATCATGTTTCTATATCTAGGCGACGAAAATTAATTGTGGGTTAGAGATTGCAGTTTTATTATGTTATTCTTTTCAACCAGCACAATCGGATAATCGTTAATTATAACACTATCTGAAAACTTTCTAATAAAGTCTTTCTACTGTCGAAATGTGAACATGTCCAAAGGTTAAACCGGTTTCGTAGCACCTTCAGATATAGTGTGAAAAACAATTCTTTGTGTTTTGGTTTAGCCTCTATAATAGTATCGTGACATTGACCACGCCACAAATCTAATAATAAAACGCTTACGTTGTCAGTATTCGGAAAATAAATATCTGCTGCCCATTTTTGTGCGAATTCTTTAGACATTTTTCCTGACTTTGAAGCTAACAGACAGACATTTAATGGCTGAAATAATGTGTTTTGAACACGTTTTCTAAAGAACCTTTTCACTTCTTTTAAAACAAGAAGTAATGGAAACAGAATTCTACCCCTCATAGAAGTAGTTATTTGTATGGTATAACTATGGGTTGTAGAGCTCATTGAGAATGAAGAATGTTATTTGTTTTTCGCCAATTACGGATAATGTTCGACCACTATGTACTTCTAAATTAAAGCCACTATATTACATTTTTTATATAATTGTTATTATAAAATATTCTATAAGTAAATTTTAGAAAATCGAAAAATTCCAAAAGAAGAAAAAAGTCGTCGATATCATTTCAGAGGGCTTAGAATGGTCAGTTGTTATTGTATATATGATCGTATCAAACAAATTTTTGCCTCTTTCCACTTTAAAATGCAAAAAATCAAAAAAAAATTTTCGACTTTTGCGCCGCCTAGCGATCGAAATCATTTTTGCTATTTATATTATAACAAGTGTCACAAGAATAATTTACTATGTGCCAATTCAAGTAAAAATCATTAATTTTATGCTAAAAAGTTTCAAAAAAACGTAAAAAATTGATGTTTTTTCGAATTTTCAGCTAAGGTATTGCTTAAATTAAAAAGTTCCAATAAGGTTTTTTATAGATCTTTTAAATCTCTATAATTTTTGTAAAGGTTGTTTTTTGGATAAACGGTCTTTGAGATATAAGGGTTTACATGTTTTGCTGGTGTCCAACTTCAACCCTTATAACTTAACTCCAAATGAATTAGAGCAGCTATAATATATATGATTATTTATCTAAGGAAATGGCCTATCGAATTAAGCCATTTGGAAAAAATCGGAGGCGGAGGCCTGGGGACCTTTCCTTGTTAGAAATGATTTATTTAAAATATTGCTCATTGCCAGACACAATATTTTTCCATCATTCGGAATAAATCGAATATTCTGGCAGTTGGAGTTTTCGTCTTGAGAAGCTATTCATAAATTACTTCATTTTTCTATGTCTTCATATACGCTTAATTGTTTCTTAGTCAAACTTTATGTTATTGAAGGAAACAGATAATATCGGATGGTGCAATATCTGAAGAATATCGCATATGGAGTTGGATACCTCGTTTGAATGTTACCAAATAGGTTTTCATAGGTTTTTCAAAATGTAGCTGTGTGTTGTCATACAGGAAAATTACTTTACTGTGCATTTGGTTGTATCGTGGACATTCATCACCCACTGCTTTATGGTTTCATTCATTCATTTCCATCAATTCATAATAAATGATAATTGCCTAGTTCCACCAAATACATTGCATTATATTCGCAGCGTCAGTATACAGCCTTATCGACGAAACTGATCACAGCGCATTGTTTCACTTAAATTATCATTACTGTGAGCTTTTCGGAAGTCTTTATGTATTTCAGCTACAGATTTCTTAAAGCGAAGCAGGAAAATCAACACTTCCCGCAAACAACTATTATTTGGCTTAAATTAAATTTTTTATGTATCCCAAAGTATTTAATACAAACACAGGATCACAATTGTGGCATAATAACTTAGTTATATAACTAAGATTTATTCCTACTGTGTTCAATTAATTGAAGGCGACCACAGATATTGCTAAAACCGTCTTTTAACAAACAGCGAGAGCTCTTAGTTGTACACCTAATAATATGAAAATAAATCCAAATCTGATTCTTTGATGTTTTTAATTTTGATGTGTTTCAAGTTTCCCATTTTGACAAAATGTCAACCTAAAAAATTGTGGATACTTTTTAATATTGAATGAAAAAGCAATGGCGTATTGAGTGTAATAAAAATTAGAAATTGCAATTTTAGTATGAGCTCATTAATAAGTGCTCAATTTTGCCAACAGTAAATATAGCTTTTATGTTTAAATAAAAACTGTTTTATTCTTTTAATTTAGTTATCTGACGTTCCGTCTACGTTGTACCCCATACTATTAAGGATTGTTGAAACTAGTCAACCAGAAGGTGTTGATGTCCACGTTTTTGAACACGAACAAATTCATGAAGATTCCCGATATATTCCTGACTACGAACTAAAAGAATTAGAGTCTCAGCTAAATGAATTAGGGGGACCTGCGAAGAAAAAAAATAAAAGGAATTGTTGAACACTTTTAGTTTATAATGTCCAAAATATTTTGAAAATCCATAAGTATTTTTGTGCACTAAAATACGTTAACATATGTCACTCGCAAAAAATACAAAAATTATTTTTGTTTTATAAAATTTTTACAAACATTTTTGAATTTTCTTTCTCTTCGATTACTCGTTGATGTGATCAGTGCTGTAATAGATACTTTATATTTTTATCTAGATACAAATACAGATACACGGTGTCAAAAAGTATAGAGATACTTACAAAGATACTTGAAGTAAAATGTATCTAGATACAGATACAGATACAGATACATTTATCTAAATATATGCTTCTGAAACAGATATAGTAAAAAATTAAATTTGTGCTTACTAATTATTACAAAATATTTTTAATTCCGACTCCAAATTTGTCGGAAGCATTTTAGAATATTGGCCTACTACATGCGTTCGGCCGCGCAAACCATCGTTGTTCAATTCAAGTGTTGCACTATCAATTCCGTTGTATTTGCCACTGCCGCTTTCGATTCTAACGTTGATTTTGGCATCATCGACAAAATTATCACCACATATACGCATTATCAAATGATTTTAATGGCTTTAAGCACATTTCACTAACGATAAGTTGATTAAATACAATTTTATTTACTTGATATCGTCGCAACAACAAGCGAAACATTTTCTTTCACTTATTTATTATTATTATTATTTTCACATCACCAATCGAGAATATATCTAACTATGCTTATTTCACACACACATATATAAATACTTATTAGCGGGGGAAAAGAACTTCGCGAATATATATTTTTTCCAATGTAAGAAATTAAATATTTCCGTCACAAAAGAATTTTGAAAAGCAGAAAAAAAGTTTATATATGTGTGCATTTACATCTATAAATGTATAGATATAAATATATAAACATATAAAAATTTTTTAGAAGTAAAATTCGATCTTCCAACTTAATTAATATTAACATTAATGCTTTTGGTGTTTATTTGCTTAAATATGCTTCCTAAATCATTAAATTTAATTTTTTTAAATTGTTTCACAAAAATGGAAAATAATTCGAAAAGGTTGAAACGTGTTTAAAACACTTTTTGTTCTTGTTAAAGTCTAAAACTTCATGAAAACGTGTATTAAGACCATTTACAAATTTCTGTTTTCAGAGAATTGCAAATTTTCAAATTGCATTTGTTTAAAACATTGTTTTTAATTTGAAATAATACAGGAAATACGTAACCTAATCCCCTATTTTCTTGTTGGAAAACATCAATTGCTTTAACAACTGGCTCTATTACATTGCAGTATTTTAATAAGAAGTCATTTTGTATCTAGATACAAGTATCTAGATACATTACAGCACTGTATATGATTATACATTTTTTAGTCTTAGTGTCACAAATACTAAAAAGTATAAATTAAGAATTTTCAATTTAATAGAGAAACAAACATAATTTCTTTAAATTTATAATAATGTAATAAAAGATTAGAATAAAAACAATAACTTAAAATCCGATAACTTTGCGAATCGCGTTGGCTTCGTCTTTTACAGACATTTTTCGATATGAATGGAACTCCATACTAAAATCACCGGTGCCAGATGTCAAAAATCTTAGTTGTGTCGCATATCCTAACAGCTCTGATAGTGGAGTGAACGACTCGACTACTTTATTTTGTTTCCGTTCAGTTATTTGTTCAATTTCTGCTCGTCGTTTTGATAAGTCGTTAAGTATTAATGGTAGATTGTCTTTATCACATATGATGATCAATTTCATAATTGGTTCCAAAATAACCGTACCAGATTCTTGTAACATCTTTTTTTTAAGATAAAATTTTGATTTAATTTGCATGTTACTTATTTGATTATAACATTTAACAATAATTTGATCTAAATATTAAGCCAAAAATATGCTCTAATTTAATTTGCAAGTAAATTATTAACCAGTGTTTTAACCTTTTTTTCTATACTGAGTTAACACGTGTAGCTTAGGTGAATACTTTTCATAATAGTAAAATTGAATCATGTGAGAAACTTTTTTGCATTAAAATATTTAACAAAGTGTTCTTTTAGTCTTTTCACTAGAATATTTTAATATAGATTCGAAGACTCAATATGGATAATCTTTCATAATTTTTAAAAATATATGAGGAAAATTTTTTTAAATAAAAATTGTTTCATAATACACAATTTCTGGAATTATATTTTTGATATAATTATAAATATGAACTTTCTAAATTTTAGTATTCATATCGTTATTAGTATACCTTACGAATACACTGCGATGTTGCAGCTGAGATCACTGTCTCCGCAGTACCTTTAGACGTCTCAAATTGATGTAAAATTAATTGTGTATTAACCACCTTAAAAAGAAAAAATTAGACATGAATACTTAAAATATGTATTGAACTAACCGGACAGTTTAACTTAGGACCACAAAGTAATGCGGCATCAACACCATTCTTAAATGCTAATAAACTTCTAGGGTGAATAGAGGCTAAATTCGACGCATTATCTGGACTTTTATCCAATTTAAAAGTGTCCTTCACTCCAGAAACCAATGACAAAGTCATAGTCAATGATACCGAATGTTTATTTTGACTAATAACTGTCTCGTAACTGTGGTTCATCGTGATCTCTTTAACTGGTTCTTCTTTGTACGAAATTTGCAACGGACCCAAATCAACTTCAATACCGTACTCTTTAATAATCCGATCTCTTATGATTTCTAAATGCAGTTCACCCATGCCTGACAATATTGTTTGGCCAGTCTCGTTATTATACGATACACGCAAACTTGGGTCTTCGCGCGATAACTGACCTAGAGCAATGTCCAATTGAGTTTGGTAAGACTGACTGGGTGGCTCAATTGAACAGAAGAACACCGGTTCCGGGATTCGAAATTTCGAATCAAATAAGCTTAAGACTCGCGAAAAAACTTCAGTCTTTTTTGATAATTTTTCAGCTCGCTTTTTTGCTTTAACAGCTTCTGATGAAGATGCCACTACAACATGCCCGATTATTGTATTCTATTAATAGTTAACACTTTAATTTATTTTCCAAAAAAATGTACGTAAAATTTGTTAATATAAGTACTCTATTATTAGTACATTGAGAGAAAGCTGTAGTTAAAACAGATAAAAATTATGTTACTTTAGCAAAACGTTTTATTATTTTTTGGATATACAAAAATTTTGCTAATTTAGAAAAATATTTATGGTAATTAAACAAATTTTTTCTAATTTTTCTAAAAAAATTTGCTCTAACAGTATACATTAAATTTATTTTGTTCTATTTTACTAAATGTTTTCTCGATGTAATAACTGACTAAACGTGAAATAACATCACTAACCACTTATAATTCTGTTTTTCAAATAATGTAGCAAAAAATTTTGTTTTTATCTTATACTACAATGTCTTGCATTAGGGTCGTGGCGGTTGATCAATCTCGGTTTGTAAGATTCTAAGCAGGCTAATTCAATCGTTTGCGTACTAACATTCTTTGGACAAAACGATCGAAACACGCTAAAGAGCACGATCGCACTTTTATTATTACGCGTCGACATAGCAGGAGTACTGACTATTTTTTATTTCGATAAAATACCTTGGCTTTTTTCGACACAAAAACGGAAGAACGCGAAAGTGACTTGTAGAATGCAAACGGCTAAGAACAACATATTCAAATTGCTTGACTTTACCAAATACATGCAACTGTGAAATTGAGTGATCTGCTTGTAAACAGTTCAATAAGCTACAATGTTGGGGTGTTACCTCCGTTTATCCAATATCGTCTAAAAGAAGAAGAATAATACTATTAAGTTACTAAAGAGATTTCAACTTAACAAAAAAACAAACAAAAACAAAATAAATATCGCTTCTTTTACTTTCAAAACTTTTATTCTAATTTATAATTTTTTTTCTTAACAGATTCCAATAAATTATAAAATTCGAAATATTATTTTAATAAAAATTAAGGAAGGTAATAAACTTGTTTTTTCTAGACACAGCTTTCCAAACCTATCAAAACCTATCCTAATTCCATTCTAGTAAAATATTTATTCTAATACCATAATAACATTTCCTAAAACATTATTGTATATTTATTTTTAATATACAGTCGATTCCGGTCAATCGGACCATATTGGGACGCGATCATTTTGGTCCTAATAACCGGCTGGTCCGATTACACGGACATGACCTATGTTACAAAAAAAGACGTGTTATACGTAATATAATAACCCTTACCTGTCGCTAGCTTGATAACGGCAAGGCGTTTTTCTTACATGAGAGATGCTTTCTGGCCGATAAATGTTAAATGTCATTATAATCTTTATTGTGCGGCACACGTGAATAGCAAACAAACAAACGAAAACTACTGTTGCTTATGAGCTTTATTTATTGAAAAATAAATTTTAAACAAATTTTTCGAAACGATCTGACTATACTTAGCATGCAAAGGATAATAAAAAAAGTTTTTATCAAATTCCAGTCAATGTTTGAAGGACTTATCCAGTGTGATCTGACGTATTTTTTTACGGAATGCACTTGAACAAAATCAATACAAACATCTAATGCAGTAATGGGACTGCTACTTTTTTGGTTCATTTAAACGGAGTTTTGGTTCTAATAAGCGAATAATATTAGGCTTATGTCATATGATTTGTTTCGGTTCTTTAAGATTCGGTCCGAATAAGCGGCTGGTTTCATTATCCATTGGTCCGATTAACCGGAATCGACTGTATATTTAAACATATAGACATATAAAAAATTAACATGATAAAAAATGCTGTTATTATTTTATCATCAAATATTCAACCTCATTCAATGTTTGACATTAGTTTTCATTAATTATATTCGCAATAAACTTTCTTCAAATACAAATTACGTACATATAAGCTTCATTTAAAAAGAAAAATTAAAAACCTTCAATCCAGTAACCACTGCAATGTTCCCAGTATCTATTTCATTAACTTCTTCGTACTCGTCAGCATGAGGAATAAGTAATCGATTTATTTGCTCCATTTTGTCTAGCTGAATATTGAACACTTTTTGATTTTTTTGCAACTTTCCATTGAACAGTCTAAAAAATGTTAACGGACCCCGATGGGTATCATGTTTGACTTTGAATACTTTTGCACATAAACTGTTGCCAAAACATTGTGCATAATCGACTTTGTCAATTGGTGTGGGTAAATAATCAATAATTGCATTCATAAGTAATTGTACACCAATATTTTTGTACGAAGTACCACAAAGAACCGGTACTCCTTTCTAAAATTAATTTACAATAAAATTCTGTTTTAATATCATAATTTGTTTAAAAAATTTGAAAACAATAATATAGCTTTTTTTCAGTGTGCTTTAAGAAATACTTTATGTTTTATAGAAATTGTTCTTTATTACAGAAATTAACATTTTATTTTTAATTTCATCAAATAAATTCAAACTGATTGATAATAAATGTCACCCGTTCCGTTTAGAAAAGTGGCATTTCTACTGATTAAAGTGCAATTCAGTCTGGGTATAAATACACGATTATTTCAATCGTAAATCAGTTAACTTCTTAGCCTACTGACTTAAATGAAAAAGAATATATTTTTTAACGAAATCATTACTTACGTAGCACGTATGTCTAAAAAACTAACTACAATGTCAATAATTAAAAAATTTTTAACTCCAATTGTTCTCTTGTTATAAGACTAGAAGTTCGCTGTTTAATTTCTGTGCCTCAAACAACAAGACTAATTAACATGAATATAATATATTGGTTTAAAATATATTAAAAAGTTGGATATTCAGTTTGACTTGCTTAGATTCTCGGCATATTTGTCAAAATTATTGTGTCTTTTCAAAGTTTAAATTTATTGTGTACGCGGAGAAAGCGCTGCCAACAAGGATGAACTATTTCCTCTTGATAAGGTTTTGCTTGTTCGCTTATCATTATTGTTTTGATGTTTTGTTTTTGTTTTAATTCAGTTTTAATTGTTGAGCCGTTATCGAACAATAAAGTTTTTAGTTGTTTCGAGCCGTCGAAATAATAAAAATTATTTTAATTGTAAAATCATATTTGTAAAAATGATCGCAAACAACAATAAGATGACGACGGATGCAGATTCAACAAATTTATAAACAGTCATTATTTAAGTGTAGTATATTGATTTATTACACGAAAATCAATTTTCTTCCACTTTTTTCATTTGTAAAAAGAATCTAAGAAAACTCTGTATTTTGTTTTGGTTATTAAATATTTCAAAATAAATTTTATACCACGTCTATTATATTTCAACAAAAAGTTATGAACATTTATTAACTCATTCTTTTAACAGTGTCTCATAACTAGACGACATATTGCAACACTTTTCTAGTAACTTTTATATATAAATGTTTATTTATTATTTTATACTGATTGAATATTTTAGAATATAACTAATTTTTTTATAAAATATTAAAAATCGTGTTAAAACAAAAAAATTCGTATAAAAAAAATTAGATGTATACTGTAACATTTATTCTTGGATAAGATTGAAAATACCCATAATAAATTATTTTTTATCTGAGAGCTTTATTACAATTTTTTTTTTAATTTAAAATTTCAAAAACACGTACTTGACTTAAGGTAACTTTACGTAATGATTCCCGAATCAATGATGTTTTAATTAATTCGAAATTACCAACTTTTAAAACAGTTTCAGCCAAATCGTTATCATAATCTGTTAATTTATCAATGAGCTTTTCCCTACAACTCATACCCAGCTCCCATAGTTCAGAAGAAGGATTTAAGTCAAAAGATTTGTAAGTTTTTCCAGACATGTCTGAATCCCAAAAAAAATTTTCAAGTGTCAAAACATCAACAATTGATTCAAAATGGCCAGCAGAATTCCGAACTGGAATATGGAGCGGAAATGTAGCCGTTTCTAGTTTCTTTTCGACTTGCCTACAGCACAGATCAAAGTCAGCATCAATGCGATCCATTTTATTAACAAATACCAAACGTGGCAACGCGTATAAATTCGCTTGACGCCAAACCGTTAACGTTTGAGCTTCGACACCGGCTGAGCCATCTAAAATTACTATGGCACCATCTAAAACACTTAACGATTGCTCAACTTCCATTGTGAAATCAATATGGCCTGGCGTATCGATTAAATTGAACTGATGGCCATTCCACGGAAAGCTAACTGCCGCTGAAGTTATTGTTATGCCTCTTTCACGTTCCTGATCCATGAAATCAGTAACGGTATTGCCATGATGTACCTCACCCATAAAACGTATTTTGCCCGAATAAAAAAGCATTCGTTCTGTTGTTGTTGTTTTCCCTGTGAGTACCAATAATAGTAGCTTTTAGTTGTTATATAATTAAAGTTTCTAAATTTATGACTGGATAAAAAATCTAAACGAATAAATTATTGATTCTAAACACTTTCCCCATTGATAAACATCTTTGAACAATCGGTGAAACGTCTTAAAGTTTGTTTTTGAAATCTTAAGAAAATTTATACATAAATATTTCTTAAAATTTATTTTCTTTTTTGTTTCAAAGAGCCATTTAATTTCACAGATAAAGTGTAGTATGTATTGTAAATTTCATACACATTTTAAAAATCAACCTAATTAAGAGTTAAAAATTTGTAATTGACATGTTGAATTTTAAGCAAATAAAATGCAATACTTGGCTTTATACCTCATACGGAACTTCTTAATTTTTTTTAATAAAGATTTTTATTAAATTAATAAATTATATATCATAGTTTAAAAAAAATTCCTCCCTATGTACGTCAAAATATATCTATAAAAATATTTTTCTCATATTTAAATAACATTGCAAATATTTTATTTCCTATATTATTCTTAATGTTTTGAGTATTTTAATTTCCTAATTGCAAAAAATTTTTACAAATATTTTTCTCGTGTTAAAATGCCGTTAAAAATATGTTATAAAACAAAATAAAAAAGTATCTTATTATTACAGCAGATATAATTATAAATTTTGAAAAAAAAAGCTTTTTATATACCAAAAAAAATTATGATTATTATAAAATAATATAATATGAAAATAATTACTAAAATGCTGCAAAATAGCATTACAAACATTCTTTGAATTATATTGTAAATCTATATTCATATATCATAAAAATAACATCAGAAACATATCTCAAAAGAATGTTGACAACATATTTACAAGCATGTAACAAAACATACTAGTATGCAGATAATAGTGTTAAAAACAATTCTAAAAAATGGTAAAAATGTTTTAAAAAATTGTTATAAGAACAATGAACAAATATAAAAATGACAAGAAAAGTATTTATAAAAATATCGTTAAAACTTTTTAAAAAAATATTAATAAGATAAAAAAATAATATCAAAAACATGTCATGAAACAATGTTAAAGGTGTCTTTAAGCAACTTTATAAAAACGTTTTAATAAAACTGAAGCAATATTCAAACATATTATGAAAGTTTTAAAACAAGTAAAAGTTGTAATTACATATTGATATTATATAAAAATAGCATCAAAAACATGTTAAAAGTTTTAAAATGTGTTGTAAAACGTATTAGAAGTAACATGTTTTAGCATTATAACATAAGACACGTCACAAAACCTTTGTGTAATATTATGTTTATAAATTTGTTGTGACACACAAGGTCAAGACTTAAGAATATTGTATTATGTATATAATAGAAGCAAAATCTGGAAACATCTATAGCTTTTACAACTATCTTAATTTACATAACATCATTTGTTAAACACGAAAAAGCTTTTATAAAACTGTTCACAAGTATAACACCGAAGTTTAATATTTACCTGCATCTATATGAGCTAAAATCCCTATATTTCGAAGCTTTCGAATATTGTCCAGATCCGAAGCTTCTGTAAGCGTTCGTAAAAACGTTCGATTTGTGATACATTCTTCGGCTAAGTATTTTAAACATCGTCGCAGCATTTAAGCACAATTTTTAATGTTCTGTACATTTAAAAGCGTAAAACGTTACAGAACGAAAACTAATCAAATTTTTATAAATAGAACTTAAATTCTACCGTAAATATTACTTAAGCGGTATTTATATTTATTAATAATTCAAAACAGTAATTTAAGCCATGTTATTGTTTATAGTACGCTAAATATTGAATGATATATTTTAACTAGCTAGATAGTCCAGTCTGTGCTTACAGACTAAAAAATAATTGTAAAAATAGCCGCATCAAAATTAGTGTTGAAATCGCTTAATTTGTGTTACACAAATGATTTTTTTGTGAATTTAGCGAAGTTTGATCACAAGTCTTATAAAAAAAGCAATTACATAATTACACAGTTATGCGATTGGGGATTTTGCAGTATTGTGTTCTGAATTTGTGACTAACAAATAATGGAAAACGTTCGATCACCGCTGGAAAACTTTTTAAACGTACTTCCAACAATTCAGTTACCAAAGAACCATGATAAGCCGCTGAAACATGCTTTTTATAATTCAATCGCATTATTAATCCTTTGCACAGCTTGTGTGACTCTCTGGGCAGTTTTTCATATTTTGAATCCATTCGTAAAGCCATTGCTATGGGCCGTGTTAGTTGGATCTGTTCTTCATCCTTTCAAATACTACTTGGCGCAGTCGATTCGTGCTTGGTTCAATCAACTGCAGTCAACTGAAACACCAGTTCTTTTAGCCTTCAGTCTTCTTCCATTCAACGTTTTAAATAATGTTTCAGATTTTATTGGTAATTGTTTATACGATCATGCTAAGCTGATACTGATCTCCTCAATATCGATCATTTCGCTACATCTATTCTATTTTTATTCACCGAAAATTCTTATTAGATCTTTAATATATTTCTTCTATACAGTCAATTATTTCATACTGTTCCTTTTTGACCATGTGGATACATTTTATGTAAGCCATTTATTACTTTTATTTAGCAAGACAATTTTCAAATATAGGCTATGCGGTAAACAGCTTGTAAAAAAAAAATAATATGCAATGTTTCTAAATCCGTTATTTTGCAATAAATTAATTGAAATATTTTATTATAGAATGATTCAATCCCTGCAAATAATTCATGTTAATATTAGATTAATATTGTATAGAAATACAAATTTTGGAAGGAAATTATATTTAATATCAATGTAATATTTAAATATATATGTATATAATCTATCTAAATACTGTATTTAGATACAAAAATGACCATTATATCTGTATCTATAGATACTTTGATATTTTTTGTATCTTATATTTGTATTTTGTACAGAAGTATCTTTAATTTGTATTTTGTACAGAAGTATCTTTAATCTGTATAGTGCAGATACAAAAAAAACTTTTACAAAATAAATTTTAATTCTTTTGAACAAAAGTATGATTTAATTTTAAAAAAAAAATATTTTGATTTAAAAACTTGGTTTTAACAAAATATTTTTTTATTTATGTTGACTATTTTTGATATTTCATTTATTTATTTATTTATTGAATTTTCAGTATACTGAGTTTAATGGCTTAAGACAAGTAATGGAAAAATAATTTTAAGAAAAAGTTTACCTAAATAATAAATGTCAATGACATTAAAAAGTTGTATATATATGTCGAATCACGCTCAGCTTGCGCGTTGTTTTCCATTAATACCGGTCTTAATCGTACAATTCCTTATTTTTTCGCATTTTTATTTCTTCTTTTTCTTGCACGTGCTCACGCTCCATCAACATGGCCGTTCCGTCCATTGTTGTCATCCACCCAAAATCCTTGTCCTTTTTCTTCGACATACATATATATAT
>AGDA01085641.1:0-10154 GCA_000281935.1 Mengenilla moldrzyki | reverse complement strand
GAAATTATCCTACTATTTCTAAAATTACCCTATTACTCTACGCAGCTTAAAATTACCCTAAAATAGGGTAATTACCCTACATCTGGCAACACTGTCGGCACACGTCATGAACCACTATATCAGTTTCAATGATGTCATGAAAATATTTTAAAATGGTTGATATACATAGCATTGTAGTCACCTTTCTGTTGTAATCGTTACAATTACAAGTGACGTCATTTACATTGTAAACATTACTTTACAATATACATTACTGAACACAGCCTAGTTCTTGTAGTGTCTGTGCAATAAATTAAAAACTAAAATATTATTTTAATCTTTTTATTAATTACAATTATTTGTAAATGAATACAAGATGAATTCATCTCACATTTTCCTTAATTTTTTTAATATTATAACTTTATTGCAATTTTATAATTAAACATTCTAGAAAAAAGTGAATTTTTAGTTCTTTCAAAAATTTATTTCAAAATTAATGAAATTTATTATGTTTTTATAATTTATTTCATATTAATTCATCAAAGAATTGATATTTCTACTTTATGGAAACTTCCTTATAAATTTATAAAAATACTATAATATTATTTAAATTTATACATTGAATCTTCATGTAAAATTCATTGAAGAAAAATAAATCTAATGTAATGAATAAAACGATTAAAATAATAGTTTAGTTTTTGACATTACAAAAACGACTGAACCAGTCACAGACTAGTAAGTGATTGTGAGAGCCTCAATAATTTTTGCAATTTAGAGTTTCGAGGATAAAAATATTTGTAATGATAAAAATGTTTCCACAGATAAAAATTTCTGCTTGCTTTAAGTAAAAATTTACTTGAATCTTGGACAAGTAGAACTTTATCGTTGAAAAAAAGATAAATAATACTTATTTTTGGATATATAAGTATATAAATATTAATTAAAGTATATTTTTACTAAATCTTATGATATTTTTTATATAAAATCCTAAATCCAAGTATTATTTAAATATATTTTATACAAATCAATGAAAAAAATAATTTCATTTATGCTAAGGCTTCTCATATAGCACAGATGCTAAGCTGTTTAAAATTTTAAAAGTATAAAAAAATGAAGTTTTGGTCGAAATAAAACGACTAAAGGTAAAAAAGTAAAATTAGTAAGTTTAAAAAACTTTTTACGCTTTAAGAATTAATGTTAAATGTTATAAACAAAAAGCAATTATAATATTCAGTATTTTTCAAACGATATAGTGTTTAAAAATGTTAAGAGACAAAGTTATTCTTCATCACGACTAAAAGAATAATTTAAAATTAGTTTTAAAAAAGATTAAAACTTGTTCAAAATAACATGTTATAACTGTAGATTGAATTTTACGTCAAAAATTAGCAACATAGAATTGATTTTTAATAATTGTTTATTAAAAGCCTTTCAATTTGTGATTTCTTCAATAAATAATGAAATTTATTAATTATATTTTTAAAAAATACATGATTTCGATGAAAAATGAATAAAAAATACAAATCCGATACTGTTGCTAACTATTGCACTACTACCTTGAAAAGTTTTTTGTAAGTCTATCTTATTTATTTCTTAAATTGTTTCATTTTAATCTTCAATAGCAGCTATGACATACTGTGATTTTTATGCTAACGTGGAGGCATATGTCATTCATATAATATAAGTTGTACTTTAATCAGTTATTGTTTTATTCTAGATCAGAGGCTTTCAAATTCGTGCCCACAGCCATCATGACGTCCATGGTACCATTCGTATGTGCTCTCCACTATTCAACAGAGAAAAACACGTTTCCTTGTGTGTTTGAAATTTGAATAATTTATAATTTTGAAACATTTTCACTTATTGTTTATTTACAAATTATGAATATAAGAAAATAAATTACAGGAAAATGAGAAGTTATGGAAGGAGTTTTTCGATTAAAATAGGTAGTGCCGGTCACCCTACCAATATTTTAGAATGTGTTTTAGAGTCTAAAAAAATTAGAAATTTCTATTTTAAAAAATTATATTTTAACTTTTAAATCTGTATAAATTTTCCTTTCAAAAAATAAAACAGTTTCAAAACTATATTTTATGATATTGTTTATTGTATCTGATGGATAAACATTTAGAATAATTGAACAAATTTATCATTTAATTACCGGAAAACAAAGAATAGACAATAGTAATAATAGACAATGAAGAAAAGTGCGAAACAATCGAATGAATCAAAAATACAATGTTGTTTTATTAGAACAACAACACTGCAATAACAACGCGTTATATGTTACATTTTATTATATTGGAAGAACACTTACAATTGTCAGCTCTATTTTTTTTAAAGAAAAAACTATCCTTTTTTTTAAAAATATATGTAAAAAATTAAAATAAATTTCTATATTTTCTAATAATAAAAAGTTATAAGTACTTTATGGGTAATTACAAGCAAATCCATTAAAGTATAAATATTTCAATGACAAAAACAACGACAGTAAACATGAAATGAATTTAATACTTATAATTTAAGACAAATATAAAAAAGTGCCATGTTTAAAAAGAGAAAAAGAGCTAAATAATTTATCTACGAACCAGTCAAAGAAACTGCTGAAACTGAAAGTAATATAGGAGAAAAGTCGCGAAAATAAAGCATTAGAGTGCAATGGAAATTGTATCGTAGTGTCGTTATAAGTCTTCATTAACAATGAAACATGTTTTCCTTAATCGAATAATGCAACGTTATAATTTACGCTAAAATTTCAGTTATAAATTACGTAAAAAGTTAAATTAATAAAAATAACAAATTAGCACTTGTACCACAATTTACATGAGCAAAAGACTAATTACAACTTAATGATAACAGTAAAAAAAATGGTAAAAAATGGAAAAAAAAATTAAAGGCAGATTAAAAAAGAATTGCAGACGCTGCACTAATTAACCCTTTGGCGTTCAGCCAAATATTAGCGCAAAAATTAAGCGCATAATCATCTAAAAAATCTTCGAAAAGACACGTTGCTGCTATGCATGTGTATGGCATGTATTATTTAAAGAATGGCGCAAATAGGGGGAAATTCGCTCACCAAATATTGACCGAGCTGATTAACTGATAAGAAAATCAAATAAGGAATTCTGCAGACTCATAACAAGAAATTGGAAAACATAATAAGAAGATGCAATAAAATATATAAAATAATAAGAATAATATAAGAAAATTGAATGATTTTTTTGAAAATCTTTTTTCCAATGAAATAAAACAAATGATAGTAGAAAAGCAATTTTCTGTTTTATCTATGACAAAATCTAACAAAATTTAAATTACACTTTCTTCGTACTTTATATTATGTTAATAGAACTTAGTGATTTCAAAAATTTAAAACTTTTTTAAATATACTATACAGTAAACGTTTATTTTAACCTTAAAGCTTGTAAGTAATTTGAAAAAAGTTTTTTTCTTTATATTAGTATAGCTTTCTTAAAAAATGTATGACATAAATGAATACTAATAATAAATTCACTTATATATTTAAAAATTAATAAGTTTTCCAATTAAAGAAAAACATCATATTTATATTTAATGGAATTTTCCGTGTTAGATTACATATTTAGTACCCCGTAGAACATTTTTTAAAAAAATATCTAAAATTCATCTATATCGTCTTTTTTAGTCATAAACTTAAATTAAGTGTCTAAAATGTATCGTAAACTCGACTTTGAATAGCTATGACTACTTCACGACTTCTAGCTAGCTAAAAAAAATCTAACTCATATTCATTTGGCAACTAAAAGTCAAAAAGTTGTATAAAAGAATACAATTTTCCAGGATGACAAATCGTATCTAAATTAGTCTCGAAATACCTAAACCTAAAGTGTACAAAAAGTTATCTTTTAGGCGATTAAGATCAAATTTAGACTTATTTTAGATACAAAATGTTCTACCCCTGATATAAAATACAATTTATAAGTTAACTATAAAACAATTTTTTACATTTCCTAAATTAGTAATGAAAAAAATAATATGTAAATTTCGTCCAAAATGACTCTTAACTTTTTTAATTTCTAATAAAAATTAATTATTCATACAATTAAAGCGTAATTACTGTAAGATTCATTGTTTTCTTTAAAAACCAAATTAACAAGGACGAAAATTTTTACTAGTTTTTATTAGTGTAAATCCCAATAAAAATTTCTTATTGCAAAAAATGATTTTAAAAAATATTGAGGTCTGTGTTTAGATTTTTTTTTTGAAAGTAAACGCTCACAGTTTACACAGATAAGATTTATGTTATTTTTAAAAAGTATTCGGCTTTAAGATATATAAAAATTCTATTAGTTTAAAAAAAAAACTTTTAAGTATCTAGTAAATTTTCTTTTACTTTATCTGAGCAGTTTTTCTTTAAAAGCATATTGAATTTATTTACTCCATTTAATAATTTCTTTTTAAAGTTAGAGTTTAAAAATCAATTGATCAAATCTTCGATAACATTGTAGTTTTCATACTATTTTTTAAAGTTAAGAGATCAGTACATGTATAGAAACAAAAAGAAATTATAAAAATAGTAGAGTGAGTGAAAAGTTTATTACTTAAAACAAATAACTTACAATTTTTGTTCTAAACCACAAAATTTCAATAAAATAGATAACTTTTCTAAAAATTATTAAGTTTAGTACATAATTTAAAAAAACTTTTCAAATTTTAGAAACTTTAAAACTAACGGCTAATACTACCAACATATTACTAATTTAAATATATTTTTGTATTAATGTATAACCTTGATTTTAAAAATTATTAAACAACTTTGTCAAAATACATGCTTTTCGGTTTTAGTTCTTTTCTAATATACTGATATTAATTTTAAACCAATTTTACTATATTTGATAACTTCTTTGTAAACACAAATCCTTATAATATTCTCAAGCTTAAACTTGCCAACAATTTTTTATGTATTAAGTAAGTTTTTAAAAATATTTGTTATCCGTAGGATATATTTTTATTTATTTTTCTAAAATGAAACTAAAATTAAATTTTGAAGATAATCCTCTCTAAAATTTGACTATATTTTGTCTTTAAAAACTAACATTTTTATAAACTATTTTTTACTATTTTCTAATTAAACATTTGCTTTTTTAAAGCTTTTAATAAGAGTTGATTTTAAAACTTTCCAAGAATACGATTTTTTCTAAAAAAAAATCTAAATAACATTTAAAAGGGGTTTAAATACGTCTTAAAAATACCTAAAACGTGTCTAAAAAGCATCTAAGAAACTAAAAGTCGCCAAAAACCAATATAAGCGCCTGATATTTTTCTATAAGACTAAAATTAATCTTAAATTCAACTTATCATTTGCAAAGCTTTCTTATAAATTAAATTTCAACTTTTTAAAATTTTGCTAAATCGGTCTCAAAATTCTTGTGTTAGTAATATAAAATTAGAAAGCTATCAGCAAAGTTTAGTCATTTTTTTAACTCAATTTTAGCACGGTTATGTTCTACGAGTACAAAGAAATTTTTACTTTGTAAAATTTTCCAAATATTTTATAAATTGACAGTAAATATTTTAAAGTGGTAAATATTAATAGCGCACTAATAAAAATTTATATAAAATTTTAAAATTTTTATTCTGATATCGAGATAATAAGAATGAATACTCTTAAAAGTCAATAAAGTTTACACTTTATTTACATACTTTGTTTTAATTTAAAACAAATATTATTTTTATCCTGATTTCTAAAGGAAATTTTAGTCATATATATTGCTCATTTTATATAAAAGAAAAATCTTTTTCAAAATTAGAAATTTTTACCACTCTATTTAAAACACGTACCAAAATTATAACATAAGTTTTATCTGAAGTATATTAGTTTGATAAAAGTATACTTAATTGAATTAATATAGTGTTAAATTAATTAGCTTAAATTAACAAATTTTTCTAACCATTAGAAAACTTTTCCAGCAATTAAAAAACTGATCAATTTCACTAAAATGTAATTACTATAATTACATTACTTAATTTAGTTAATGTTTTTAAAACTTTCAAAAATGTGTTTTTTTTCCTAGCATCATAGTTCGTATAATTTCATAGGGGCTTAACTGCAATAATTTTTAATAAGCGAAGAAAGCGAAAGTGTAGAATGAAAATCTGTTTGGCACATTTTCTTATTGTTTCATTTTATTTATTTTGCAGGGTCGTTTTTTGGCGCGCGATGAAATAGTGGCCACTTCAAATCCCCGAAAATTGCTTTGTAGCAAAGAAAATTTTTGCGAAAAAAACAATAAAGTTTTTCGAAGACAAACAAATAAAATAACGATGCTATAAAGGGAAAATTTTCTTTACGGAACCAAAAATTAAACTTTCTTTTCGCCTTAGCACCCCTGAACAATAATAATGGCTTTATCGATTTCCTGACTATAAAAAAGACGAGCAACGTAAAAAACGAGCTAAAGTTCAGCTGATTTCTTTAAAAGGAATGGCAAAAATTAGAAGTCACACAAAGTCTCCCGAAAAAGGAAACAATTTAACAGGATCAACTAAACCCCCTTTTTGTTCATCTAAGATTAATTGGCGAAATAAATCATTTTCTTCCGATGAAAAATAAAAGAACTACACAATGGAAAAAACAGTGAGCCAAAATAATATTTTATAAGTACTAAAAATATATAGGGGTTTTTTACCAAATGAGAATTAAACTCCAAACGGCTAGAAAAGTCACAAATGTTTCGTATACTAATTTAAAAAAAAAAACTCATCAATTTAAATTTTAAACGGTAGGTTAAAACAAAAAAGTTTGATAAAATGAATGAACAGATCGTTGAAAACGGCCCACGCTTAAAAAAATAACTTTTTCGGTTTTTTATTTTCTGTAAAAAAACCAAGCATGAAATATTTCCCGGAAAAAAATTCGATAAAACTTTTTTCGAGCACATCTCATTAATCTGCAAAAAATTATGTCTTTTTACGATTATTAAAAAAATTATAACGATAGCAAAAAGCAAAAAACGCAATTAAAATTTCATGCTTTAATTCAATTAAGGACCATTTCTGAGAATTATATAAATAAATCTTTATACTTTTCAAAGAAAAAAATGTAAGGCACACACACATATACACAAATTGGACCATATTTTGCAATGTTAATATTACATTACAAATGTGATGCAGTTTTTCATTAGAACCATGCAAAAAAATTAAAAGGTCGTTCGTTTTTAGTTAAACAATTTTATTCACACAGAATGAATGATCAGTAACAACTCACTTAAGTAACTCTGGTTCACAATTATTTTTTTTTAAATTATTTTTTAAATTGATGCATTTAGGAATTTGGTTCTGAATAAAAAAGTGAAAAAAATTAAATTTTTTATTCAGAGTTTTTTTTGAGTGATGCGATCTATGTTCAATTATTTTTTAAGTTCTACACGAAACGCCATTTTATTCACTTTATTTTGATCTTTCGTTTAGAAAGATTTTTCTAGTGTAAAAAAGAAATAATGTTGTTCTGTGAAAAAATAAAATGAAGTTTTATTCCCGAAAAATCAATTAGTGTAATGTAAGTTTTACACTACACTTATCTTACACTGGATTGAATTTCTGAATGCAATCTATATGTTACCTTCTTCCAATTTACTTAAAGCTGTTTTTACCAAATCGAATTATTTCAAATTATTCAAAATAATTTGCAAATTGTTCATTTTGACAACCACTGTTTCGATTTGGGGGAGGAGCGACAGTAACGGAAAATTCAACTAGTTTTAAAGCAAAAATTTTTTACCTCGAATAAATTCAAAATTTGTTTGGTCTGTGCTATTTAAAATTTGTAAATAGAATTATTTTTATCGAGTAAAGTTTGTTTGTTATGGCAAAAAATAAGAAATTAATTAATTTGAATTAATTTCACATTATGGCAAAATGCAAGCGGAATTTTGAATTGAAATCGATTCGAAACAATTTGATCCGCCAAAAAACGGCTCAAAGTAGCATAGAAAAATTTTTGTATTAACTGAAATATTACTAAATTAATCACAAAAACCTTATACTATCAATAAGATCTAGTAAATTTAGTGCATTAAACGCAGCTGATCTCATATAGAGTTTAAAGACCGTATATAAAGTGCTAAAGTAAGTTTCAACATTTTTAATGACAGTTAATAAGATGCTCCAACTGAATTTTTTAAACTTGTATGTCTTCTCTGTGCTAATTAACTCATGTTGTCGTTTTTTAACCTACAGTTTTTTGTTACATTTTGTTACACATTTTACCCTTCCTCCAATTTATTTTCTTAATAGACGTTAAGTTTATAAATCAAATAATGTCTGGAGTTCAAGATAATGCGATTTGATATCAATGGCTTTTTTGAAATTATTCAAATTGTCTAATATATAATTCAAGAACTATATCGATCGATATTGAATTAAAATCGTATAAAACTAATTTTATTACAAAGTTATCATACATATTGATCATTGATTTTAAATTGAATCTTGAAAAAAGCCTAAATAGCATTTGAATGACTTTTCAATTTATTATTTGCAAAAAGCTATTCTTCGTTAGCATAAGCAAGCTCTTATTTTTAATTGCTATATGTTTTCATAAAATTAAAAGAAAAAAAATAAATAAAACATCCATTATAAAAATTCTATGCAATAATTTTAAAGTTTATAATGTGAAGAAAGCAAATGTAATAAAAAAGTGATAATTTTCTAAAAAACTCTTAGACGCAGGAAAAATCAACAAGAACCATGAAATTTTCCAACGTACAAAGACACTATTTTTTAATTTAATAATTATTTATAATAAATTTTATGAGAAACGTTCGTTTAATTTTGGAAAGTTCTAAGCTTCAAGTATGGAAAAAGTTTCGAAAGTCTTCTTTGAAATTTTATTATTATTATCGTTGCACGTTTATAAGAAACGATAATGATAACAAAATCGTTAACAGATTATTTTATGAAATATTTCTGTAATAAAGAAAATTTTATTTTAAATGAAATTTATATATGTACATTAAACGATTATAGCAAACAGTTTTGTAGAATTCTAAACATTAACGATTCCTAGTTTGATCACGGGTAGTCAAAAGTTTTCAGCACAAAATATTGTAAAAGTTAGTTTCTTTAATAGTGATAATACTCTAATTTTCGTTTTTTTTAGAATATTTTATTGAGTAATTAAAGAGTCTTAATTGCAAAACTCTTAAAAATAAATTCATGACTCGTATACTAGACGCTAATTTAAACCATTATAAATAAGATGAGAAAAATATGACTTCTTGTTTACCTCTCTGTTAAAATTTATAGCATTTCACAACAGTCGAACTTAATCGGTAACAAAAATTTACATAACTACCATATGAGCACCGTTTTATTCTTACTGTTCCTTACACAGATAAGTTCAGTCATTATACACTTCTAATGATTTCTAGCATTGAGGACATTATAATAGAAACAATATAAAAAAGGTCAAGTTAACTACTTTAAATTTAAATTTAGCAATTTAAATGAATGTAATGTCTCCCTTAAATATTAAGTTAATCACTTTTAAAAATTATTTTTATAATTAGAGAGGCTAATTACTGTCAAATATTTTAAATTTGTAAATTAACTTTTCCAAAACTAGTGAGATGTAATAACTTTTAAAATAGTTATATTGGTATAATAAAAATTAACCAACGAAATAGTTTCACCAATAATTTTTCTTATTGGAAAATGTATTTTTATCAAAAATTTCTAATTGTGGACATAATGTTTATATTAGCAAAATTTTTTATAAAGTTATAGCAATAAAATAGTTTAGTGGAAAGAAATATTAATATTATAAAAAACTAATAATTAATTTCAAACTGCATTCTAAAACTAATGATATTAATTTTTTAGTATGTATTATAAATTAATAAATAAAAAATCGTATATTTTTTTGTTAACTTATAAAAGTAACAATTTAAAATTAATATTAAATAACAATTGAGGTATTAAGCACATCTAAGGAAATTAGTAGCCAAAATTAACAGAAACTATGCTACTTTAGAAAAGCGTTTTTATATAATTGTGATATAATAAATACTTCTAGTTTAATAACACGTTTATTGTAAATAATAAAGCTTTAATCAACTATTTAAAAAGAAAAAATTTAAGTTAACAGGCCAATTTTTTCGGTCTGTGGTTTATATTGCATTAGGTGCGTTCACTAC
>AGDA01085639.1:0-14814 GCA_000281935.1 Mengenilla moldrzyki | reverse complement strand
ACTAATTTTTAGTAGCTAAACGGTATCTAAATTTTATCTATTTCTTAACTTAAAGTCAAAAAGTTGTGTACAAACATTCAAATTTTAATCTAAATTAGTTTCGAATTCCTATACTTAAAATACATAAGAAGATATCTTCTAGGCGACTAAAGATTGAATTTAGACTTATTTTAGATAGAAAATGTTCTACGAGATTGAAGAAAATGACATATAAATAGTGTAATTTTCTTAATTCTAACAAACATATTATTAATATTTTTAGTAACTTTTTTCTAAAATTAAAATGATTTTTATCTGAATTTTACTTTATAATTATAGTTTTTTTTTTCTCAATCTAATATCGATTTTTTGCCATTATTAATTAAAAGTTTTCTTTTAACTTTAACGTATAGAAAGTTAACAATTTAATTTAAAAAAAAAAGAATAATAAAGTTATAAGCATACAATTTTAATTCCGAATAAAGTTTGTAAAATATCAATCTTATTTCCAATAGTAAACGTAATTATAGTGCAATTAAGCTTGTCAACTGAGATTCTAATTTCGTTAAAATAGCAGCATGCGATTTTTCGTTTTAACTGGTTTCCGTAAATTTTTAATTATGTTTTTAAACATATAGTTAAGAAAGCTTTTATTTTTACGCTTCTTGTGTTTTCGTTCGAAAACTTTTCCGTTTTGATAAAAATAAAATAAAAATGATAAATGACAAGAATTAGTAACTGATGAAAAAATCGTGTAGGTTGACATTCTAAAAAATTTTTTTCAAAAACAATATATAAAAGCTCGTCTAGATAAGAAACGGAAAAGTGTTCATAAAAATGAATATTTTTTGAAAAAAAAAAAAACCATAAATTCCACACGTACCAAAAAAGTTCAATAAAAAAACCAGAAGATGATCAAGACAAAAAATTATAATGAATTTCAGGTAATAAACTTTTAGTATCCTAAGCTAAGATAGACAGTAAGATTGGTCACGGTGAGTCGAAAGTAAGCAAAGTGTTCGAGGAGTTATTGCATATTTTTATCTAAAGAGTAAATCTAGCCCCTGCATGCAGAGTTAGAGCACCTAAAATAGACCGAGCAATAATTGCTTTTCACTGTAATGTCTGGAAAAAAAATCAAGTGTCACTAAAACAGCAAACAAAACATAGTTTTTATGATACACTCCATAAAAATAAATTAGGCTTTTACGCAAAAAAGGAAAACAATCTTGGCGCCTCTTAGTAATCTGTCCGAACATTGGACCCATTCCAGGAATTCAAATTCACCATGTCACAGAAAAGCCTCTCATAGACAATAATTTATTACATATTTAATAAAATGAAAAGTTCGAATTCAGTTCACAAAACATTGTTACAGCTAATTGAATTGAATATCTTATAAAATAAAAATAATTAAATTTTTTATCTAATATATAAAAATATACACGGACATCAGTGAATTTGATGTTTCTTATTTTAAAAAAGTATGTCTAATCAAAGCTTTTTACTAATTTTTTATACTCGATTTCAAGCAGAAACTGCTTCTAGTAAAACAATTAATTAAAGTCTGAGTACTAATTAAAATTCTTTAAATTCACAGTGAAAAAAATCGTTTGTTTCTTTGACGTGTGAAAGGTATCAAATCATATACGATGAGCGAAAAATTTAAAAAAGTATACATTTGCTAAGTATCAAATAAAACTTATCATGTTTTTAATAATATTAAATAAAAAAATATTAATTTTTTAAGAATGTTTTTAAGTTTTTAATAATCTAAGTTAAGTAATTCTGAACGTGATCTCTACAGATCTCTAAAAAGCACGGTATAGTTCAGAAGATTCCTGAAAACTTTTTAAATGATTTGTGGTTTCCTGAACAACTTCAAAGGCTCTGTGTAAAACTTTTTATATAAAGTAATAACATTTTAATTCATTTTTATTACTAAAAAAATTAAAATAAATAACTATAAATAGAATAATAATCGTGATTTTGAGCCTTAAGTAAAATATTAGGTTGAGGAATAAGTTTATAGTGTTTTTATATTTTCTTTCCTTTACAATGTTTTTTTTGCTATTTAAAAAATGTATAATCTACATTAAATAGCTATTATCTTTCTACTCTAATGTATGAACGGGGCTATGCAACTGAAAGGAACCCATAAACAAAGCCAAACCTCAAGTCCACGTCAGACCTCGTGCTGCACAAGTCGTCAAATCTGCACTTCAAAAGCTCGAATTAAGTTCTTTCAGCAACCATTATATTCTTTGAACCTTGTACCAAAAGATTATCATATTTTCGCTGACTGATGAACCACATAAGGGGAATTATATTCGACAACCAAAAGGACTTTAAATTGCCAAATCGAGCAAATTTTGGCAAACAGCATCGAAAAAATTTATCGAAAAGTGAGAAAATGTTATGAACAACAACGGAAAATATGCAATAGATTAAATGATTGTTATTACTAATAATTTCATTTGAAGTCTGATAACAATGCTGTGAACTTATTCCCCTACCTAATACATACATCTGAGTACTTATAACCCTAATTTTTTATCAATAATTTTTTTATTGATTTATAATATAAAAAAACCCTGTCAATCAAATATCATTACGGTGATATCACTGTGATATTACTTTCACTTTGTCTTTACTTTTGGTTGGCAATTAATAATATATTATTAAAAAATTTTTGAAACTCATTCGTTAAAAACTAGTTTTATAAATTCGGTAAATATTTTTGATAATAATAAACTTTTCACAATATTAATAAAAATATTTATTAGTAAAAAAGTAAATTGATTCATTGTTGTAACAAAAACTTACATTAAAAATTATATTGCTAAAAAGTGATAATGATATTTTGATTTTTAAAATTAAAATTTTGATTGATACTTTAACCAAAATTTATCATTCAAATAACAATTTGAAATTAATAAAATCAAAATTTGCTTATATTACGCGAATAAAAATTTCTACTTATTTTTAAGTAGATATCTACTTAAATTGGGACAAGTAGAGTTATATTATTAAAAACGCATATAAATATATTTACTTTTTGCTATATAAGTATACAAATATCAACTTCAAATATATTTTTACAAAATTTTATGATATTTTTTTATAAAAACAAAAATTTTTATACTAGTCACAAATCTAAGTAGAAATTTTTATCCGTGTATAGTTATTGTTTAATAAAATGTTTTTTTATAATTTTATAAAATGTATTTATGTAACTTTTTAGCTTGTGGGTTCATGGGTAAGTTTTATCTATAAAAAAAGTCCAAAAACCAAAATGAAGCTGAGAATCACGAATCTAAATGTTTAGGATACTCTCTCAAATACTTTTTTTATAAAATAAACTAACCTGTCGATAAGCCTAAGACCAACTTGACTTACTTTTTAACATATAGTAAGAAACATACTTATAAAAAACTCTATGTGATATTTATTTAATTAAGTAATAAAATCGATTGCAATTTGACTAAACTAATTAAGAAGCAAATAAATTTTAAGCATATTGTAATTAATTTGCTAAAAAACTTTACTAAGCGTCTACACATAAGATTAATATTTTAAAAGTATTGTTAATATAAAAACTTTTAAATTTAGTGATCAACGTGTATGAAAAAAAGAAAGTAATAATATAAATTCCTAATTACAGAGCTTCTTTTTATGTACTTTCACAATTGTAACAAAAGACTACAAACTTATTAATTTAAGTAAATAATTGAACAAAGTAAAACAAGTTAAAAGCTTAATAACTTGTTAGATGTTTAGCAATTTTTCAGGAAAGTATATTCTGAAGTTTATAAACGTAATTAACTTTTGAAATCAGATTAATACTCTTGATTGTAATTTCATCTTCGAAAAATCGCTTTATACAGTTTATTAGTTAAAATTAAAAAGAAATTATTGTAATTTTTTCCAAGTTCACTTAATTGGAAAAAACGAAATAATAAGATTTAATTAGCATAACAATAAAAATAATAAAATGAAAAAAATTCGTATATTGTAACGGTCTTTACGTTTTCCTAGTTATCATAATTGTGCTCGTATACTTTTGTTTAGTTTCAAAGTTCGATTAGCGGCTATTTATGACCCATTGATCGATTCTATTTCTTCTTATTGTTATTTTGATTTTGTTTTTTAAGAAACGTTCTCGCAAAATGATTAATGACACTTCGATGAAATATTATCTACATGGTCTCCTTTTTATAAATATGTATATTATTTTTGATTATTTCTATTTTATTATATGTCCAATCGCACGTTTCACAACGGTCAAAGTAATAATAATTTTAATGTTAATGAGAACTGCGACGATATCAATTTCGGATTATCATCGATCGTCTTGAGGAATTATAAAAATAATAAATAAACTTATTTGTATACTCTCTAGTCGCTAATGAACTTAACCGGGGATAGACAATAATAATGATAATAATAATAAAACGGATGAATAAATTCACTGAGATATGGATAATCGTAAAAAGTATGTTGGCCGTGACCGAAAAATTAATCGGAAAAATAATTACAAAGTACTAATGATATATTTAAAAAAAATTAACAGAATTTCACCCACGCAACCCGTTCTTTTCCTGTTCATGTTCTTTAATCGATTTTTCGTTGAATTTTCGTAATTTTTTTTTGTTTTTCTTCTTTTAAAAAAATAATAAAAAATTATTTCAGGTAGCTAAGCTTGGCATAACCAAAAAAATTATAGAATAAAACGAATTATTTTTTTTCTATCGTTCAGTAATTAATCACAAAAAAAATAATTTTTTTTTCGGTTTAGTGAAGATTACAAAAAAAACTCTTAATTTTTCCGGGAAAATCTTTAAAGATTCTTGGCAGAAGAGACGAAGTCGTTAATTGAGCTTTTCGGGGTAAATAGCAAAACATGCAAATTTCCTAATCGAACAATTTCGTCTTCTTTAACAGTCATAATTAGAAATTTGATATTCATGAATTCTCTGCCACTAAATTCGTTTCGGTTTTTTAAGAGTTAAAATAATAATTGTGTTTTAAGATTTCAAGTCTCAGTATTGCATAAGTTTTGGAAAAAATTAAAAATCTTTCAAAAATAAAGCTTAAAGTATGAAATTTACTCTGTAACACATTACAATTTTTTTAACCTTTACTTATTTCACATAGTAAAACTATTTTTAAAAAATGTATAATATTTGATTACATTTTTTTTTAATTTGGCGAATTGACTTATAAGAAGTCCACATACTGAAAAAATAACGTATGTATATTCTATTAATGCAGTTTATTGACTATGCGCGCTCACAGAGAAAACTTAATAAAACAAATTACCAAAATTGTTGGTAAAACAGTGTTTGGTAAAAACTACCAAATCTATTTGTAATTTTAACTATTTTTTTAAATTATTATTCTCAACACTTTTGGTAACTAGTTTTTTTTGGTAAGCGTAACCGACTATAATCTTGTTTAGCGTAACAAAAAAAAACTTATGCTAATGATAGCTACATCAAATTATTAAAAATTATTAAAAACATAGCTAAACAATTTTGGCTATTCTGCTTTTCAAATAACGCAAGCATTTGTTTAATTACATAAATCATATTTTAGTGACTAAAATTTATTTAAAAAAATTTCTACCTTACTAAAATTTTTCATTTTTGCGAAGACTTGTTTCGGTTTATAAATTGGAGCTAGCCGTAAACTAATGCATGTAAATCGTAAACTAGAAAAATTGTGGTTTATGACCACAAAACGGTTTATACTCTCCATCCTCATAGTGAACAAAACTATGAGTTTTGATTGGACTTGTCAAATATTTGTTTAAAACTACCAAATATATTAGTAGAGCCATTTGGTAGCTACTACCAACTGAGTTAGTAATCTCATATAAAGTCTACCAAGTTTGTAGAAATTAATACACATTTCTATCAAATTTATCAAACTTACCCTGTACGTATGTGTGTGTAAATACATAAATATAAAAATATATAAGGCATGATCAAAAATATACTATCAATAGGATAATATTACGTCATAGCTGCTCAAAGTCACTCATCTTCTATGTTTTGTGAAAGTTTGATAAGTTCTTCGAAAAGATCTTACTAAGCGAACTCTTCATGGAGTACGTTTTCCAACATATCTATAGAAATATAGATGTATTTCATCTACCACACTCATTTATTTATTCAAGCAATAGAAAAATCGTAATCTACGATTCAACTGGCGTTTTATTTTCTAATATAATCATCAGAAGATACGTTATTCGTTTCGTAGAAGCTAATTCAGCGAATTTTTAAAATTTTAGTTACTTATACAAGTTTTGTTAATATATTTAAAATTATTAATCTTTTTTTTTTACTTTTAAATAGATGTTATACTATCCGAAAATTGGCTTCGTAATACCAGCTTAATAATTATAGATAAAAGAGGCAAGCAGAAAATAACGCTGCAGATATAATTCTATTAAGTTTTTAATTTACATTATTGATTAAATTAATTAAATAATTTTTTTAACAGAATTCGAAATGCAGATATATTTTTTAAAACAAGTATAAAAGAAATTATTTAATAATAATATTTGAAGCCTTAAGCAATCCTGTATAATACGAGCCATTTGTTCTTACAAGGAAAGATATTACCAGGAGATAAACTTTAATTTTTTTTACTAGCAAAAATCTTTATTTGATCAACTATAGTTTTATAGTTTCAAAGACAAATATGTTATTCACATTTCTTGAAAAGATTCAAATAAAAAACTAGAAAAATACTTAAATACTCATATTACTAATTTATTACAAGCTTTTATTACTTGTGAATTTCAAGAAAATTAAAATTACACTTAATATAAAATCAAATTTGCATAATGTCTATGGATTGTTAAATTTTACATAGAAAAACTCTTTGTAATAAATAATTTTGAAATTAGCCATTTTGTTGATTAATTTTTCCTAAACTAAAAAAAGTGATAAAAATATTTCTTTAAAATGTTAATTAAGCACTAAATTAATCTAATTAGGAACTTAACATAAATTAGTAGCAGCTGAAATATAACTACGACTGAATAGATATTAAACGTGGTTTTACCAATTACTGACAACAACCTCATTTAAATTTATATATTTTTTTACATTTACATTGACACTAAATTTTTTTTCACGTACATTGTACATTTTTAAATTAATTTTAATGTACAGAGGCTAAATTTTAAAATAAGTGTTTCGAAATTTAAATATCTTTGGAATTTTTTTACATATTAAAAAAGTTGAAAACTCATCATTTTTATTAACAATTTGTACAAGTTTATTACAAAATTTTAATTTTGAATAATATATTTTGTAACACGCATGCCTTCTGTAATCTAGTAGTAGGGATATAGTAGTTACGTCACTATGGAAGTGTCTTTGCTAGGTAGTAGGTTAAAAGAGAAACAACGGTGGTTCTGGAATTGTGGTGGATTATGCCCAAAGAAGATAATATATATATATATAGTTTGTTTATAAAAATCAACTAACTACACTCAAAAAAATAATGGCGGGTACCATGGGGCTCATGGTACGAATCGTATGTGCGCACCACCATTCAACAGAGAAGAATATATTTCTCCGTTTGTAGGAATTTGAATAATAGTATATAATTTTGAAACATTTTCGTTTATTAATTATTTACAAATTATGAATATATGGAAATAGAAAGTTATGGAAGGTGTTTGCCAATTTAAAATACGTGGTGCCTGCCACTCTACTGATATTTTAGAATGTGCTTAAGAGTAAAAAAAAAATAGGAACTTCTGAAATAATGTAAACTTTTTTAATGATTTCATTATTTTTTTATGGACATGGTTAAATACGTTTGAATTTAGAGCAGTCTAAACAAGACCTTTTTAAACATGGCCGACACTGTGACTATAATTATCAATCTGTTTGTTATATTCATTTTTTAAAAAGAATATATATACACGAAAAACGACTTTATTATATTTCAAATTTCGCGAATTCTCAAACCGTATTATTTTTATTATAAAAATTCGTTATATTTCTTGCTTTTCGCGATATCATTATTTTTAATTTAAATTTTGTCACAGTTCACAACGGAATATAAATTTCGTTTCATTTCAAATTACTCTTCATAAGCATAAAGGTAAATAAATTAAATTTTATGGAGAAATGTCTTGTTTAGCAAACAGCGAAAAAATTCACATCGATAAGTGAATAAATAATGATAACACTTTGCTCGATTTAATTAAACTTTTCGGAAAAATAAGCCGTAGTTTGAAGAAACTTTTCGCTTAAATGAATAATTAATTAAACTTTTCCGTAAGAAGTTTCCATTGCGAAAAACGAACGCTTCACAGAGAGAAATTCAGCCAAAATTTTCATCTATTGCCACTGTGACCTGTTCCTAGCCAATTCGCCAGAGATTAATGCCATAAAAATCATAAAATTTCAATGTTTGGAAAAACTTATTGATTTTTAAACGTTCTCATTAAAAAAGGAAACGGGTAAAATTGTTTTTCATTTTTTTTCGCCGCGTCTAATGAGACATGGAAATGAAAAGAATTCACTTTAATAAAAGAAAAGCGATAAGAGCACCATTTCCTTTGTGTGTAAACATTCGCAAAATTCTCATTGAACATTTCCTTTTTCATCAATCTTTTAAAATCCTGATTATTTAGTTCAATCTTTATTTTCGCTTCATTCAACCATAAGGTTCTCGAGGAATTTTTTAAAACGTGATGCAAAATTACATTTTATATCTTCTACTCTGGTACATCAACTTAGAAATAACAGATCAAAGGAATGATAAAAAGACTTGATGTTGCTTAAAATTTTTTTCAAAAGCCGGATACAAATAAAAGCGTATATTGATACAGAGCAAGTAGCGGCTCTTTATTATTATAAGTTTTCGTTTTTTTATCTTTTTTTTCTAAAATGCTGTATATTATATATAGTTCATCGTTTCTATTCCTAAATATCATGTAAAAGCTTAATTTAAAGAATAAATAAACCGAATGAAAAAATAATACCTTTTGTAAAAATATTATCAGTATTAGTTTGCTACATCAATTAGTATTGAGAGTTTTTTTAGTTTCAAGATTACATCCTTTTGTATAGAGCTTTGAAGTGTTTATTTTTAGTATTAAAATATGTTTATTATGTTTGCAGCTTTCGTCAACTTCTATCAGAATATAAAAAAAATTATATTTTTTAAAATTTTATTAAAGATTACTAAAAGTTTTTCTCCATGCGTGATTCATCTGAAATTTATTAGTCCCTTTTGAGTTATTTTTGCTAACAGAACCATTAAAATGAGCTGTAAACGCCTAAGTTTTTTACTGTTTATAAGCAGTTTGTTTTTAAAGTTTTAGAGTAATAATTTTTAAAATTTTTTGACCTGTGTACTTTTTTTTAAAGTCAATACTTAAGAAAAATGGCCGCATAAATGCAAAAGGCAAAAATTATAAACTAGAGTTAATATTTTGTCAAAGAAATGTTTCTTAAAGTAAAATTAACAATGAAATTAAAACAAATTACACACACCACCGTTACATAAACAGCTAATTTGATGAAAACGCATCTATTTACAAACGATATTATATATATAACTCAGTACTTTTATAGCACATGTTATTTTAAACATCTACTTGTATTTTATTTCATACAGATTGTTTATAGAAGAAATTGAACAGTACTATTAATTTTTAGAAATGGTGTTAAGGGAACGTTTTACTCATCTAGACAATCTATGATCATAATTTTAATATTTTTTAAAAACTGTTTTCAGATTTTGTAATGTTATTTAAAAACTTCCAAAGCAATTTTAATTTTTTACAAACCTCATGAATGACACAAATAACATCTAAGATTCTATCGCACAATTTTCAAACTTTTTTTGTGTCATACCCTACCTTTACCATTTTTTAAATTTTTATGCCTCCATTTTGGCACATCCTCGGAAAATCTTGACAAAGTTTACTTAACAACTCTAATTGTTGAGTTGATATTTTGCATTTAAATTGCTCGAAATGAAAGGGTTAAAATAAGTCGGGTCAGTTTTTGATGTATCCCCCTGTAACTGTCCCCCTTGTGAGACGTAGGCCCCATGTTGCGAAACAAATAATATTCATAAATTTTATTTCTAACTTCTAGCAAATTTCAACTAAACTCAAAGTCCATTTATCAATCTTTAATAATTAACCTGCAAACATACTAAAAAAATGTAAAAGTACACAGTAAAAAAATAATACTGCAAAGATAACAATTTCTACTTGGATTTTGGGTTAGTATAAAATATCATAAGATTTAGTAAAAATATACTTAAAATTAATATTTATATACTTATATACCAAAAAATAAGTATATTTTTTACATCTTTTCAAGAGATTGTTCTACTTGTCCAAAATTTAAGTAGATTTTTACTCAAAGCAAGTAGAAGTTTTTATCTGTGTATTGTCCCTTAAATTAAAATGTGTATTTTGTAAAGTTTATCAACATATTTGTTATAAGTAAAAAAGTACAATATTCTACACATTGTTTATTCCTAAATAAAAATATTGATTTTTACTGAAACTAAAAAAAAGATTAATCACATTTTAACATACTAAAATTATAAAACTGTTTCAAAGTTTTCATAATTTAGCCATTTTTTGCTTGGATTAAGCTCTAAATTATTCAAAACTTTTAAAAATGCTTTATATTATAATTAAAAATTACTGGCTTGAGCAATCGGTGAATATTTTTGGTGGAAGCGGTGATTTTATAAATTTGAAAAATTCACGCGGAAAAATGCTAAAAAATTTATATTATATCAGTAAACGAAGAGAAAACAGAGGAAACAGGACGCCTGGGTTTCCTTTTAATAATAAATTTGAAAATAAGACGACCAGAATTTTTTCATTCACATTTATGTCCTCGGCAAACCCATAAAATTATATATTGGTTTTTTAAAAATATTCTATCGCAAACTATAAAATTGGGTGAATTGTGTCCGTTTGATTTGCAAATCGCAATTACTTTATTGTCTTTGCATGTGAATTTCTTCGTTTTGCCAAAAATCCAAGTCTAATTTCCGTTTATTTTTTACCCGGTTTTTCCGGTTTTTCCATTTTATATTCTGGCGCAAAATTAATGCCCTCAGCTGTCAATTTCGGACGTGCGATACACAAGTATAAACCGGAAACGAACGATAATTCATTACTTGATGGAAATTTCGATCTCTTTCCTTTTTGCATTATTATTCGATTTTTTTAATAAAAAATTACTGTAATATATTATTATTTAAAATCCTCCCACGCAACAACTCTGATAACAATACTTTAAATATCATAAAAATGAAACTTAACAACACAATCATTCGAATGATCGTAGTATTTTCAACGGTGTTGATGTACAATTCTATTTCTACTTTTACACCGTTAATATTCTGATAATGCAACTTTTCATTTCTTTCTGTAGAAAATTTTACTCAAGTTACCATTAGACCTTTTTTAGCGAGCAACCTCTTGATTAAGTTTTCGGTTAATCAGAATTATAATTTAGGTTGCAACTAATGTTCGTCAAAATATGGCTACTACCAAGTTTTCTTTTCATTTTTTTTAATATTTGAATTTTAGAAACACAGAACAAGAAAGTCTGTATTCTGCTCGCTTTTTAAAAAATGCTTAAAATTGTGGGTTTAAGTTTATTCTAAGCTATTTTACTGCAGTTAAACCACTGTGAAATAATTTTGTCTTTTATACACTATAATTCAAAATTATCGTCACAGAACAAAGAATAATGTACAAGCGCAGTGAGTCGCTCACATTAAATAATTGAACAAACGGTTAAAAGCGTTGTTTTTGCCTTCGCGACACAGATAAAAAAGTAGCTGTGAAAAATTAGAACCAAGTCTGCCAAAATACAAAAAGTCGCAACCAAAGGTTGCCGTCAAAAAGGTCTATTGGGTATTCAACGGAAATATTTTTTAAAAATTAAAAATCGTTTTTTGCGCACCAAAACACATTAATTATTTTCATAAACTTGTATTTTCGCCAACTAAAGCTTATAAATATTGAAAATTGTGTAGTTAGTTCTTCCAAACCACTTTGTTTTGTGTCGTTTTAACGGATTTAACTTCCATTTTGAAAAACGCTTACCACAGATACACCATCATGAATCATGATTATGTAGAAAATGTTTATGAATCATGTGATTTCATTAATGATGACATTATTAATAATGCTACGATTAGTGATTCAAATCCATTGTCTAGACTCTAGACGATAATCATTTAAAAAAGAAGTAAAAAAAATGTCGACCATGTTAAAAAAGAGAGAGAAAAAATTCAAAAATACTGTTTATAAATTTACATAAATGTTACACTAATAAATAAAATTATTTCAATTTTACAATAATCACTTTACTTTTGATTAAATAAACTGTTTTGGTTAGTTTATGTATTACATTCAAAAACATGTTTATTTAATATAAAATTTATGACGCTACAAATCGATAATATTGAGATTTCGGACAATATTTACTTAATATATTAGCATTTCCAAAACCCTTATTATGCAAAATTACCAAACTGTGAATGACAGTTATCTCTGACTTCTCAATTTTTTTATGTCTGATTATTTATTTATAGCTCAAAAATGAATTGTAAAATTTCACTTACATATGTATCATAAAATGGGTAATTATTAATTAGTTTATCAATAAATTTCACTTGTTTGAGACAAACAGTATTAAAATTATTTTTCAAAAAATAAGAAACTAAGTAATTAGAATTAATTGAGGCATAAGATAATCATTATCGTTCTGAAAAGTATTCTAAGCAGATATGAATGACTTTTACGTATTTATTATATGTATTTATAGCTAATAGATTAAACACATTGTGATTTGTGTATAGATCCTCATTATTTTTTATTTGATACTAATTATTCTAATAAATGGATTACTTATTATTAGCAATTTTTCAAATATTAATTTGAATAAAAAATCAAAAATCAATAGCTTTTATTGCTTTAAGCTACAAATACTTATAAATAAAACTGAATCTACTCTACACGTATGAATAATTCTCAGTGTGAAGAAAGCATACAATTAAAACGATTTCCACGAATTAAAAATCGAATTTTCACAACACGCTATGTTTTTCAAAGTTATTATTTTCATATTCCTTGCTTTAATTGCAAATTGTTCCGTTTCTAGAATTGGAATAATTATATACACATTGCATCCCTTTGCAATTTCGTTAATCTTTTTTCAAACGCTTAAAGTAAGTTTCAAACTTGTTTTTAATTGTAAAAAGTTTGTCTACTCATAAAGTCGTAAATAAGACCACTGTAGGTGTGTGAGCATGTTTTCTTTGCGAAATGACTTTATATAAACTAGACATTAAAAATAATTGATTGCAGTTTACCCCAGTTTGCGATCGTCCCGTTTTTATCCCTCTTTTCAGATTCAAATACGACACACTAAATAAATAAATTACCCTGGGGGTTTAAACTTTATTTTCTTTTTTTTTTAATTCCCAATTTTTCTCTTTATTTCATTCCTATTATAAGTTTTAATTCGTTTAGTTTTCTTATAACTAAATTTCGATATGATTATCAGGGCCGAAAATATCATGTTAATTTTTCAAAATGTATCGGGGAAAAAGTGATGATTCATAAAATTTATTTCGGATTTATCGCCTTAAAAATAATGATAATAATAACGGAAAAATAGACACACGGAATAAAACCACAAATCAACACGACCCTTGACAATTTATCAATCTTATAATAATCTATCAATAGCAATCTAATATATCCGGCGCCTCACCGAACCAAAAAAATAAATGTATATCCATAAAAATTATTTTCATTTATATCTAAATCTCAGTAAAACTGTCATAAAAACTTCTAGAAATTGTTTTTTTTTAACAAATGGTCATTGTCATACGTTACTTAATGTGAGTGAACATTTCAAGACATTTTTGACTGATTGACATTAAAAATATTTCTCCTTTTGTATCTGAAATAAGTGTCCAGTTATTTTGCTGTTTGACTATTCAAACGTTTAGCATTCTTAAGTACTCTGTAAAGTGTTTATTGCTTTTTTTATAAGTATAAAAAAATCCACACAATTAAGTAAATAAAAGTGTAATTCAAGCAATGCAATTAAATGTTTAATAAAACTTAATCGCAACCGTAGCTATAAACGTAAATTAAGTTCTTTTGAATGATACCTTTTTTTGAAAGTTTCTAAAACAACATTATTTTCAACAGTATTGAATTCCAAAGAATAAAAAATTTTAAAAATTTTTAAACATACCAAACAATATAGATCAAGTTTTTATTGAAATCGACTTCAGATCGACTGTTTCCTACTCTGTGAATAAAACAATATAATGGGGTTTTATTTAAAGAATATTTTTAATTTTAAACTTGTTGGTCACTAAAAATTTAGAAAACATTTTTAAAAAACATGTTCATAACTCGTTTGATTTCATAGTCATTCGCTCATAAAATAGACCCTTATGTATCTAAAAAAACTTACACTAACAGAAATTTCTACTTAGATTTAGGACTAGTATAAGAATATCTGTTTTTAGAAAAAAATATTTTAAAATTTAGTAAAAAATATTTGAAATTGATATTTGTTTACTTATATAGCAAAAATAAGTATATTTATATGCATTTTTAATAATATAACTCTACTTGTTCCAATTTAAGTAGATATCAACTTAAAAATAAGTAGAAATTTTTATCTGTATATATATATAAAGAGTTAAAATAAAGCTAACACTCTTATAAAAAATAAATTCAATTGTATTAAATTTTTCTTTAAATAATGATTTCAAAAAGTTAAAATTTAATCC
>AGDA01085576.1:0-15801 GCA_000281935.1 Mengenilla moldrzyki | reverse complement strand
CTATACAGGTATGAAATGTGAATTAATAGTAGTCGTGTCCAAGTCGTGTTCAAGACAGAGTTGAAAAGTATTTTTGCAAACTTACTCGGTCTTGTACAAAGACATAGGAGTTGAGTAATTCTAAGTAGCTATGACCACAGAACAACTTTAGCTATTCGTTTGCAAACGCGCGCTAGGCGCGCGTTGTTCTGTGGTCGTGTCCAAAAAGACTGTCCTGTTCGGGACATAGTTGAAAAGTATTTTTGAAAACTTACTCGGTCTTGTACAAAAACATAGGAGTTGAGTAATTCTGAGTAGCTGTGACGTAAAATTATCCTATTCGGGACAGACTTTTGGACACGATTAATATAATTAGAAAATTTTTTTTCTATTTTCTTTGCTAATGTTTTACCACTGTGCCATCTTTTCTCTACGATTAAGTTATTTGACATCGTTATAGAATTGACTGAAAAATGGCGATATTTTTTTAGTCACTACTACAAACGTAAATTTTTGGTATTATTTGTCGCTCGAAAAACTTGGTGCATCTGGATTGTCGTTATTTCTAGTGATTTTTATTCTAACGGTGTTTTGGTAAATACATCTTAGGAAGAGTTCATGTAATAAAATTTGTTAGTAAACTTACTCGAAACTGAACAAGATACTTTTGAAAAACTTTAAGTTTAGTACTTGGATTAATGTTGCTTTTAAACTTTTTCACAGTATAAATACTTATTAACAGCTTGTATACTTTTATAATTCACTAAGAAAAGTCATAAAAAGTTTAAAAATGGTAACCTTAAGTATCAAAGTTTTGAAATAAAATGTTGGTAATATTCTAACTAAATCGTTTTAGTGTAAAAAGTACGTTTAACAACACAAAGATAATTAAATAACTTTTTGTAAGATAAATGCTAATTATGACGTAAATGATAATTTTAATTAAGATAGGTTTACTAAAATACTTTAAAAAAGAATTGGTTCATTGTAAACCAAATGAGAATAAATTACAAAATCGATATTATAGTGAAATTTTACCAATATTATTACACAGTAATATCACTGTGAAATCTAATATACGTCTTAGTAGTTAATATAAAATTCGTAGAGATTACTGTGGTATGGAGTTTTTTCCTTATAATAATATCAGCATGCCTCCTACCTTCATAATGAAAAGCCCCTAAAACATCACATTTTAAGATCATTGCGATATCGTTGTTTATTCTCACAGTGATATCACAATAAGATCTTATTTTCGTAATATTGCCACTAAAATTTTACGTGTACATGTTTTGAAGCATACCCTTTAACAAAGATATCTGATACTTTTTCGCCCATTAAGTAATCGGTTTCTGTTAAAAGAACTTCTTTCGTATTCCAAATAATGACTCTCAATTGATACGGTTCGGCTTTTGGTACGGAAATATCAACCGGTCCAGGAAAATGAGAATCAACTTGTGGTATTATTTCAAGCCACATTTGTAGCTTCCCTTGAGTAACTCCAGGCTTCTCTGGATGATACAGTGATCGGGTCTCAACATGATAAGGCACAAAACTGTACCCAATTATTGGCATTTTATGCCAGTTTTTCAATACTAGTAAACTCAATTCCTCCTTTAAATTTTCAAACATATCCGACTGACTTCGACTTTCGTAATTGAAAATGAATTTGTGCAAGCCAACAGTGACTGAATTTTCTTGATAGTATGGCTTATCAATTTTATTCTGATAACAAAGAGATGCCAATATTTCAGAAGGTAATCGATCGTGGCGCCACATATTTGGACCCTTCCTAGATTTTATAAAAAATTTACTCTTATTGTTTAATTTGAGATTCGTTAAAAAGAGTAATATTATTAAATAGACGTCGCTAAGCCTAAAAAAGTATTTTTTAGGTCTTAAGTTTCCATTATACCTATATTAGTCTTAATCGATAAAAACACGCTAAGAAACAAAATTGTTTAATATACAAGTGGGCGGACATTGGAGGCGGAGTTGTGGGAGTTCAAACTAAATTAATAATAAAATATTTTCAAAATCCCCTCCAAAATAATTCAAAATATTATTGTTTTTTAATATTACGATTTAGGCCTTCAGAAAACATAAAAGTTGCTTTTTGTTCAATTATTTGATATTTAACACATTGGTCTTTTAACCAAACTTTCTACGTTTCTCATATAATGAGAATACACAGTAAAAATATTTTAAACGTAGTTTAGCAGGAATAGGAGCTAGAACTCTGTATGCCAAAATAGGTTTACTAAATTGTTAATATTCCACAAAAGTTTTGTAGCAAAAGTTTGCAACACGTTTTACATGCTACAATAATTTTCAAAACTAGTTATTTTTAATATTTTTTAAAAAATTTTTTTAAAATTTTTTTAAAATTGCTTCCTAACATGTTTTTGGGGTTATTTTTGTGATATTCGAATATGCTTTTACAACATATTTTTAAAAATATTTGTAATAACAAATTTAGTCAGTATTGAACTAATATAACACGTAACAATAAATTTTTAAAAAAAGTTTGTAATTTTTCTAAACTTTATATAAAATAATAATTAAAATGTTATAAAACATAATGACATAATATAAAAATGGTAATCAAAATGTCATAAAATAACATTATAAAGACTTTTGAAAACATGGTACAAAATCATATTCATATATAACAAAAATGTTTTCAGAAATATTTTTCAAGACAATGTTGGAAACATATTTTGAAACATATTACAAAGATATTTGTATGAAGATAACGCCATTGGAAGTTAGTTGTATAAAGAACAGTAAAAACATTTTAAAGAGAATTGTTATAAAAACAATAATACAACATAAGAATAGCATCAAACACATGTTAATAAACAATGTTAAAAAAGTTCTAAACAATATTGTAATTATATATTGATAAAATAAGAAATTATTGACAAAACATAATGATAAACTGTTTAAAAAATTTAAAATTTTTGGAAATATTTTAAAATTAATGCTTAACATTATTATAACCCATAAAATATGTTTCATACACTTGTTATAAAATTTTCATGTAACATTAACATGTATATAAATGTGTTGCAGCACACTGGGATATTTGTAAGTTTTTAATAGCTAACTATTTAACCACTAGTATTGATTTCGACACTCTTTTCATTGTTATCAATTAATGTAATAGTTTCTTCACTGGTTCACATGTTAAACGAATTGAAGTGCTATAATTTCCATAAGAGGATAAATTGAGTTAGCTGAGATATGCAAATGAGTGAAATTTGATAGAATAAAAAATTCATTTAGGAGCCCCATCCAATATAGAACTAGTATAGTGTAGGATTAGTGTAGAACAGGATCGGACTAGTGTAAAACTTACGCTCCCCCAATTAACTTTTTGAATACAAAAAAACTTCATCTCATTTCCTCACAGAACAGCACTGTTTATTTTTTATATTAAAAAAAACACCTAAAACTCAAAAGAGTAAAAATTAAGGGTCGGGAGTCAAAATTTAAAAAGAATAAACATTTACAAATGTGTTATAAAAAATTTATAAAGATATTTCGCAACATTAGAACAATATATACAATGACATGTCTGGAGCATCATTCTAACATGGAAAACAAAGCTTTTATAAACATGTTTTGGCACACAGTGTAAGAAATATCAGCATTTTTTTATTTTGAATCTGCTATAAAAATATATCACGTATTTATTAAATATTATGATGAATACAAAGAAATAAAAAGTACATAAAAAACACATAAAACATATACAGAGTAAACTAAATTAAATAATCTGCCGATTTAGATTAACTCTAAGGTGTTGGATCACTGTCGTTACGGCTTAGCTTAATACAGATAATCATTCTTAGGATATTAAAAGTCGTGTTAAAACAAAATAAATCGTGTAAAAAAAGAATTTTTTAACCCGTATTAAATCAAATTCGTAGAAAAACGGGTAAAAATTAGTATAAAAAGAATTAGGGGCTTATGAAGCCACTTTTTCTTAATGAAAATGTGGTCACTTTAAACTAAAAGCTTACGTGCGGTATTCATTTGGAAGCCCAATAAATGCCTTGTGCTTTGTATAGAACCTATTTTCGACATCAATAACTGTTTCTCCAATCATGTCATCGGCTGAAGTCTGATCCCAGTCCCACACTGAGATTGCTAACAGATCATCTTCGGGAAACGTACATTCCAACTCATAGACTTTACCAAAAATAGGATTCACTTGATTTGGTACATAATTTTTAACATCATGAATCGACTTGTTTCCTATTTTTATACAAATGTATGCATCCGACTTACCACTTGGATCTTTCGGCTTCAAATTCAGACCACGAATCGCATACAATCTTAGCAAGTATTTGAGTCGGTCGTTTTTCGGATACTTACTAAATACTCCTGAGCTTATTAAGCTTCCTGTTTCTGTAACATACCGACCTGTTTCAAATTCTTTTTGATAAATTCGTATTGAAGCCTTTAAAGTTGCAGTTAAATTTTCTTCATCTAAAATTTTATCTCCTGTCTTTTTGCCTCGGTAAATAGGAAACGATTTCAATAGATCTTTGAATTCGTTGAATTCTGGTTGAGATTCTAATTCGTTTTCGTAAACCTTTCAGATTTGGAAAATCAATTTAAGTAGTAGATATTTGCAGTGATGTTGACACAAGAAGTGCCAAAACAATGTTATTAATAAACCTTTTTTGGCGATCAACCTGGTTACATTTTTAGTTAATCACAATTACAACTCAGATTGCAACCAATAATCGCCAAAATACAACTACAATCAAGTAAATTGTAGGAAAATTTGATTTTAATTTTGTTTCAAGTTATTTTACTACAGTTAAAACAATGTGAAATAATTACAACAATAATTAAAACAATGTTGACAGTTCAACATTTTTATAAAGTTTTCACACCGGTTTTATGATAGTTAAAATAGAATTTAACATTTGTTGTACCTTTGCTTTAAGATCTTATTACTAATAAACAAACACTGTTACAAAATTTTAAACAGATATTGTTTAAAACGGAAATTAATATCTGTTGCAACTATGGACAAATAAAACTTGGACTGATAACACTGGTCAACACTAAATTGTTTGATTGAAAACTGATATAAAATTATGAATGATGTTGGTTTTGTGGTATCTAAAATCGTAATACTTTTTTCTTATCACGTCAAAATTTTGAGATACAGAGCGGAAACGGCTTTCAGTATTTGAAAATTTATATATCATAGGCTTGTAAATCTGAATGTTTTAAAAATGTTTAAAAATAAGAGTTCAATGACTGCCTAAATCTGAAATTTCATTAAAAAATTTTAAATAGGTTGAGAGAAATTACCCTATAAACCACGAGAAGTCACAGTGACATTGTGACGACGACAACGATGACTTTTTTTTCGCTGGTCACAACGGTCTGCCACAAGACGTTTCGAAACGTCACATTGTGACAACATCGACGTTTTTTCCACTAGTCACAACAGATCGTCACAAGACGTTTCAAAACGTCACATTGTGACAACATGGACGTTTTTTTTCCGCTAGTCACAAAACTCCGTCACAAGATGTCACAAGATGTCACAAGATGTCTCAAGACGTCACTTTTCACTTTTTGATTGCACGGATTTCTTTTTCCGTCACAGTGACGTCTTGTGACAAATCTTGTGACGAATTGGTTTGTAGGGTAATTTTTAATTAAAACGTCACTAAGGTGTATAGACATTATGAGGTAGTAGTGTAATATCCCATGCTGACATTATTAGATATTGGTAATAACTATGACTGAATATCATTCAAACTCATAATCAAAACCATTCAGCTACCTAATTTATAAATCATCAACAACGTTAATTAATTAAGTCATTTAATTTCTCAATCGACGTGTGTTATGTCTATCGTAACCAGTTATACACTAAGAATCTACGATCTTAACCAGTCAGTCACCGAATATTTGAACGAAAAGTCTTAAACCTGTCACACTTAATAAATAATGGTTTTCACAACCAGTCAGCTATACAAATTGTGAATTAAGGATGAAAGAATTCGAGTATAAAAGCAGCAGTACGAAAAGACTACATGACACTTATTGAACGACTCATCTTTAACGTCACTTCTTGAACGACTTTTCGATTTCGACTTCTTCTTCTAGACTTTCTTTTTTGAATTACTTTCTTCGTTTTAATGTTCGGTTTCATAATTTTTCAGTCGCGTTTTATTTATATTTTAAATAATATTTGTGTTTTAATTATTTCTACTAATAAATATTTTGTTATTTATAAACGTGATTTTGGATTCGCTTCTCATTTTCAGATTCGAGTTTCGTCTTCATTAAATGTGGTAACTCAAACCCAGAGATATCACAGTAGTGAGCATGAATAAGACAAAAGCCTTCACTAATTGCTTAGTTTAAGTATAATATATCCATGTTTAAAATACAAGCATAGTAGACACCAATGAAACTTTAATATATTTACCGTAATTTTTAACGAATCGCGTACTTTGTAAGCTTCCAACTCCTAATTAATAAACATATAATTAAAAGGAAAATACACCAATATAAAAAATACTCCTATTGATGCGTAAAATATTGTCCACCATTCAACAGAATCATACGGCAAACAAGTCGGGTCTGAATAGATCCTGTTTACAGAAATATTTTTAAGCATTGACTGTTGTAACTTTAGTTTTCCTTCCGAGCTTTCCACTAAGACTTTTAGCAATTTGTCTCGTTCAGAACTTTCTATTGGCTTAAATAAATAATTCGATACTCCAGCAATGTTAGAGCCAGCATATACCGAGTAGCCCAAAAGTCTTCTATCAAACATACTAATTAAAAGCGGTGGTGCAAAATAGTTATTTTCCGGCAACATCTGAATTTAAAACAACAATGATCACAATTTTTATTTGTATATTTAGTACTTGTTTAATCAACTTAACATATTTAAATTAAATAGGGTTTCAAGAAAATTAAATCAGTATCTAACAAAATAATTTATAGCAAAGTCGACTCACTGAGACAACAGGTTTTCTAAAGCAGTGTTAGGAGTATTCGAATAACGCTGGTTTTCTTTTCAAAAAATATACCTTAATTAATATTAACAGTATTACTTTCTAATAGAAATAATAATAATGTCAGTTAATGTTAATTAGATCAAAAATGATTTACTTTTAAAAAATGAACGTGAATTGTGAAATTTTAGATCCCTATATATGTAGTCAAAATTTTAAGTGAAGTAGTTATGATATATTTTTAATTCAAATATGTTCATTTTACAATTTAAAAACATTCAGATAACTTTTAAAAGTTGTTTGTAAATAGGGTATATATTAAAAGCATGGAAGTATAAGACATGGACTGTGGGTCTCTTTGTTCCAGTGTGAAAAGAATAAGTTCTTTTTAAAATGTGCGCATTCTCTTTTTTAATTTTCCGTTAAGTCCAGTATTAATAGTCAACCAAATTAAATACGCACTTTTCTTAACGCGTTTTCTGCCGCGTGGGGCATATACACTTCGTTGAAGCATGAAACTGTACACTAAAAGTTGCAACACTGCGATAGTTGTGAGAATAAACCACTTTCTTGCCATCTTTTAACAAAGTTCATTGTAACATCCCTTTGTAATTGTTTACAAACTTGAATTTAATTAAAATATTATATTTTAAACTGATATAAGCACGATAAAAAACTTATAAGTGAGGATGCAATTTGTTTGGCATAATAATGTTCAGCCAGGTATTTGTTAAACTAATTTTTGGTTTGTTTTGTTATATACATGTTAAACTGTACACCCTTTTCTTAATAATTGTGATATTTGCGCTATTTTACATATTTCAAGGCATGCGCTAGAAACAAAATAATACAAATATTAAGCGTGGTTCTTATATGCCCAACGTGGCCTGAACGGAAAGTCTTCAAAGAACAGTCTGGCAAAGAAAGTGTTAATCAAAGATTTTAAATTTAAATTTTTTTATTTTAAAACAACTAAATAAACTTGCGCATTATTTGCAAAGAACCTTTTATCTTTTTATGCAAAGAACAAAAAAGCGAGCCATTTTTGTCTTATACATCCATGATTAAAAGTATACAAACCACAGAAATTTTTTTAATAGGATCTGTAAAGTTTTGATTCGCACTCGCACCACCATTAGTTCTTGCCTCCGTCTTAGCATCAGCACACTCTAAAACAACTTTAGGATTATTAATTGGTAGCAAGTACACTTTACGTAATTTCCTAACGCCCCAAAAGTATACTTCTATATTAAAATTTTGCTTATCAGGCATCACGTTCTTAGGAAGCTTAGCAGTTTTGGAGCTGAGTGCGGTATCGATAGGTTCCTTCTCAGGAGCGAGAATTTGTTCGTATTCAGCAGCCATCAGCAACTCACCACTTATATCACTCACAGAGTCAATAACGTACCATTTTAATTCAGGATTAAGCTTTGTTCGTTCACCCGAAAATTTCAAACTTGGCATCATTATAACTTTGCCAATATACTGAACTTTAAAGTACTTATCTTTATCAAAAACTTCAACTAATACTATAGGTGGATTGTTTTCTATTAACGTTCTGTCACCAAGTAACTCAATATTATAGAACTCGAATGTCTCATTCCATATAGGTATTAATGTTTGATTCATTATCTGCAAAATTGGAACTCTGAAATCTTAAGTTATAATTGAAAAACTTATAAACACCTTGGTTTGCTTAGTAGTGTGGTTAGTGCTAATTTTTAGATACGGATCACATAAACCACTGCTGTCATACCCTGGGTCAAAGCGACCTTGTAGTACATGTACTTTACACTTAAACCACTAAATTAAAAAGCTCTGTTAATATATTAAGTAATATTTCTTTGTCATTTAAAATGATTTTCTCATTATGTTTTTAATATTAAGTTTAGAGTATATTCATTGGAAATGACAGTCATCTATATTAAAAGAAGCGAATTTAGCTGTCGTAAATAGTGAATTGAGCATGTTTACTAAATACGGGTGAGCAAATAATTTTAAGTGTGGGTCAAAATGAAATTTTTAACATTTCTCCAGGCCGGAAAACTTTACTCCGTACTCGGTGTACACGTGAATGTTTTGAGTGGTGTTGTTCCTTCCCCAAGAGATTTTTTGACAAACATATTATAAGTAACATTTTAAAACATTGTTTATATATTCTCCTTAAACTAGTAATGCGCAAACTCTGAACATTTGGATTTCTTAAAAAAGCGCGATCATTCTAAAATTGTCTTTAAAATGATAATTTTTTTGTTTTATTAAAACTGGTCATCGGCACGATTATTTACAGGACCTAATTAGCGACTGTTGTTACAGCTCTAATAAACTGAGGACAACTGATTGATGTTAACAACACAGATTACCTAGATCGGCAAAGGATATTTTTTCTAAATTTCCCTTCGTTTTTATGTTGGTAAAAATTTCAAAAAAATTGGCGGCATCTTTTGACAGAATTTTTCACAATGTTGCTGAAAAAAATACTCATTTGTTTTATATAACATTTTCTGGATGAATTACAAAATAATAAATTTAATAAAAAATTCTTTTTGTTAATAATTTTTTTTATTATTCTTTGAAGATTGCTTTAAAAAAAAGAAAATATTTATAAAAAAAAAAATATTTTTGACCACAACGCTGATCATTCATAGAAAAAGTACAGCAGTACCATCAAGTTTTAAAGGGAAAGATAAGGGAACGCTTTGTCAATCTGGGTAATCTGTGTTAATAATAGGGATGGGCACACATTATGCTGTTGGGAGTTACATTTCATTTTTTAATTTATTACGAGAGCCGCACAAAATAAATAATATTAAGGGTGCATTCGAAAAGTCAGCTATTTTAGTAAAATATTTTTTAACAGTTGGTAGTCATGAAGGCATTATGACGTCAGATATTTAAAAATTTGAAATAAACCGACAAACCAAGTTCACAAGTCTATAATGACTCATCAATACTCAAATATACAACTGGAAAAAGTGGTACTTAAAGGCCCTTTAGCACAAAATATTTAACATCATCTACTAAACTGTTTATAAAGATACCAAAAAAATTTGTATTTAATATTGAAATACAGTAAGACCCCTTTTAACGCGGCGGGTAGGTTGCATCAATGTAGAGCCTAATACAAAGTAACGCTTAAAGAGCCTATCTTAACATGAAAATAATGGGGTTAAATAAAGATAGATAGTTAGTTTCCAGTTAAATAATTTTTCTGGTTTCGTTCATTTTTTGTTTTTCATTATCACCCATGATCATAACCTAAGATCATATTTGTCACTCTATTAAACGTTATAGTATTATTTAAATTTATACTTACAATAATGCCAACTAAACTACACGGAAAGACAAAATATTGTTAAAATCGTGTTATTATAAATATATCTAATTCGAATAAATTATTATAAGTCGAGGAATAAATTATTTTTGGTTTAGTTTAAACTTACAGATTGATGATTTAACTATAATTTTTTCGTTACACGTATTTTATAATAAAAATTACTGTTTCTTCTATATTATTGTTATAATGTCAATAATTTTTTTGCGTGTATGCAAACATAGACTGAACTTTGTATTTCAATTTTTATATGAGTTTTGTAATATTTCAAGAGTTCTGATGACATTATAGTGAATTTTGCAGTATCATGAACTACTTTTGGTTTGCAGTGTAAACTAAACGATTGGATATTCGACAATTTATTTGTTAATATATTCGCTTCTATTAAAGAAAATTGAACAAAGCATACAAATTTTTTCTTAGTAAATACAGCAGCAGTCCATACGTTGTTTTCGGTTAAATTAAGTCCCTCAAACGAGAATTTCTCCAGAATATCCGTGCAAGCCTTGTACGATTTAAATGGGCCCATCCACATAAACGAATTAATTTTACAAATTATAGGACTGTCTGACACTTGTCCACGCCCATGTGGTAATTTAGAAGTCGATACAATTTGATAGATTTGATTACAAAACGTACCACAGAATTGGCCACCGGCATTGTCATTGATTGAATACATTATGTCACATGGCTCAACTCGATAGTCATAGCCTTCTGTTCCAACGCTTAGTTGCAAGCTAATAAATGGCCAACAATCTTGTGGCTATGTAGAACAAAGTATTTTACGTTCATATACACAACAAAGTAATGTTGCTTATGAATTTTAATTACAGCATTAAAGTTATTACCTATGATCTAAAATGTGATAAACTAATCATTTTGATATCACTATACAAAGTAACTTTCAATATCACAAAAGAGACAAGAAAATTCATTGTTTTAAATAAATTGCTTTTTAGTGGAAAAGAAGTTATCATTGTGATGTTGTATAAAATCTGCAATGTATAAATTGTTTTCAGGTAGAGCGAACAATTTTTATCAGAAGCTTTTTATCACTATTATATCTTTTTACGTAATTACTGTGATAATGTCTTTTTGATTATCACAGTGATAAAATAAGACGGGTTTTCTTATTTATTACACTGTGAGAAGTTTTATATCTATATCATATAAACTAGGTGTGGCCAAGTTTTTACCCCTTAGGGGTGACTTATTCTGTAAAATATACTTTGAGAACGGCTATAAATATCCCCTACAGCCACTTTGTCTTTACGACGAAATAAGATGATCGTAAAATTTTAAACAATGTTAAAAAAAGATAAAAATTAATATAGTTTTAGAATTAAAGTAATGTATGAAACGTGTTAAGCAAAATTGTTAAAAAACATTTTAAAAATATTAATATGTATTCAAAAATGTTTTAGCTCACAGAGAAAGTAATTATGTATTTTATTAATAGTTATTTTCAGCAACATTAGTATTCTTCATTTATTTATCAATATTCATTTACATTGCAAAGCTTCTTTGGATAAAGTCAAAAAAACACTTAAAATTATGATTTTATTCATTAAGAAAACAGTTTAAAAACATCTAAAATTGTAATTTTTAACTAATATGTTTTCTCTTTAGTGATGTTACTTAAATAAAAGAAGTTGAAGAAATCAAAAAGTTTAGTAGTGTACAATATTCGAAATTTTGGGTCCCACTAATTTTTCTTTTCTTTTTTTTACTATAAAGTCAACTATGATTAGTAGTATTTAAAAATATAAATTTATAAACCTTTTTTAGCGAGCAGCCTAGTTACGTTCTTAATTAATCCGAGTTACAACTCAGGTTGCAACCAATATTAGCCAAAATGTGGTTGCAACCAAGTTTAATTTTCATTTTCTTTTTTAAATATTTAAATTTTAGAAACACAGAGCAAAAAATCTGTTCTGCTTGCTTTTTAAAAAATTGTGATCTTAAGTTTGTTTTGTTATTTTTCTGCAGTTAAATGAGAACAAAGAATAACTTACGAGCAGAGTAAGTTGTTCACATTAAATATTTTTAAAAAACCGTTACAAACGTGTTTAGTCCTTCATTACACAGACAGAAAATATGGTTACGAAAGTTTACAACCAAGTTCACCAAAACACAAAAAATCACAACCTAAAAGTAACCAGGTTGCTCGCCAAAAAAGGTTTTGTAATTAATAGCTCCTTTTGCAAAAGAGAAAAGTATGAGTAATCACCAACGCAATTTAACACTTTTTTTAACGATTTTAGCCAAACATAAAAAAGTATATTCATAAGCTTTTGGCATTAGTCTTAGCTAATCGTGGCTACAATTCATGAGAATTTCATTGATTTACTTTTCACCGTCTAATTGATGCTAAAACATGTTTTTTAAATACTCATTACTTTGCAGTTTATGTATTACACCAAACCATTGTTCAGGAAGTTTATAAACAAAGGTTGATAAACTATGCCAAGATTCATTAAAATTGGATTGGTGGAACATGGTTGGAATTACCAAAGAACGAAATTCAGACTAAGATTCTGAAAAACCAGCTACATTTAGTAAGTCATTTCTTACTCTTTTTTAATAATAAAAATTAAACAAAATTTTATAAAAACATTGTGGTACAGATGTCAATATTACCTTTCTATATTTTTTTAATGTATAAAATTGTATATGAAATGAAAAATTAATAAAAGGATTACAGTTACAAAAAACTTAAGAAATATTTAAAAAATATTACTTCATAATTATTCGTTATTTTATGAAGAATACAACAACTCTTATCTTGTTGAAACATTGGGCTTTTCAAATCATTTGAATCATTTATAAATAACAAAATACGTATAAAAAGGCGAAGTTTTTTAAGTCTTCGCACCTCTACTTAATTTATGAATCAATCATAAGTTCTCTATCATGAAGTGACCAACTGTACTCATTTACTGATATTTGTACTCTTTTTTCGCAAACCGTACTCTTTTAAAATCCTGTACTTTAAAAGTACTCATTTGTATAAATTTATAATCATTTGTATTCCTAAAACATTTTTTTAGATTATTTTATTTCAATTTTAATTATTAAATATTTAAAATTATTTTGACAGTGATTTGAATTTCACACGAGCATATTGCTTGCCATTTCCGGCTCACTTGAGAGACCGTATTATATACCTGGGGAGATAGGTAGATATTACAGACCTTTTTTTCTAACAGTTTGACGCATGCGTAGTATGAACGATAAAGTTTTATGGGGTTTCCCTTTCTGTTTAATTAAGTTGTACTCTTTTTAAACAGAAAATAGTTGGTTACCTTATCTATCACAAATTTAAAAACCTTTTTGTAACTTAAATTATGTTTACTAAAGCATATTTGATTCCATTCTCATTTGTTTTCCCCTTTCAATTTAACTCGAAATCAAGTATAAGATCTAAATTAATAACTAGAAAACCATTGTTTTAACCCGTCTTTCTTACAAAGGTCGTTTTTCTAAAAACTCCTTAGTCTCAGAGATATTTGCTCAAAAGTATTTTGCTATAGTTCATTTCTAAGGCTTATAACTACGCCCATTATGCATTATCGGACAAATAAAAAAGTTCCTGCAGTTTTGAAGGTAGTCTCTCTATCGATTCAGGAATCTTTGATCAAAATTTGAATTTAAGAATTGCAAACGTTTCCATATAAGAAAGACAAGAAAAAATCAAAGAGGATCGTAAAGAGATTTAGGGTTTACTCTTCTTACTAAAATAATTATTACATATTCAAAATAACCTAGTCTAAACAAAGTAAAGAAATGGCATTTTTTTAGAAACAGTTGGCAATATCGGATCAAAATAATAAAAAAACTAATATGTACTTTATCCAAAGAGCAAAAAAATAAATACTTCTTTTGAAATTATTTCTAAATTCTTCATGAAATTATAAAGCTTTTTTAAAACAAATTTAGTGTCCGTACTTTTAACTAAAATTGCGCAAGTACTTTCAATATATTGCTAAAAAGATATATTTTAGTATAATGGTATGTATTTTACTCTACTTTTTACTATTCTTTTTACTCGTAACTCATGATAACTTTTATCTAACTCATTCATATTGTTCAAGTTATAAGATCTAGACAAGTCTAGGAATTTACGACACATTCCAGATGTCTGTTCAACGGTGTCGTTGATAAATATCTTCATTTCTTTATCAATTTTACTACTGCGACTGTAATTTTGTTCAAGTTCTTTAATTGATGCTTTCTATATTTTAACAGAAATAAGTATGAGGTTAAAAATTATCAGTATTTAATGTACTTAACAGTGCTATAATTTTTAAAGTATATGTTACAAAATTTATTAAGGTACCACGAATGAAACATTATATAATTGAAACCAGCTAAATAATCAGAAATTTTTTTTAACCATGTAGTAGTTTTTATTAAAGATTGCGGTAAATGTAATTAAATATTGTAACAATTGAAAACGGTAAAAATAATGAGAAAATTAGTCATTTAATGAAATGTATGAAGTCAATTGATCCAGTCGAAATTAATTGAACTCATTTAAAAATTAATTCAAAGAAATAACGAGTTGAAGTAGGTGATGCAATCTTTCTTTTTAAATTATCCCGTATAGCACAACATATAAAATATGTTTTCGACATATAAAATACAAGTGTATTATTTGTTGAAAAAACGATATTTAAGCTTTCTTTTACACGCGTTTAAAATGTTAATAAAATACACGTATTTTATTATATGTTTTATACACGTTTTATACACGTATAAAATTAAATATTTAATCCACAATAAAATGAAATGTGTAATATTAAATTTAAAAATACAATAAACAACCCGTTTAATAAATAGATAAAATGCTGTTTAAAACGCAGTATATAGAGTCTCAAAAGGGTATGGCTTACAATGGTATTTTAAACGAATAATAAACGGAATCTCGTTGATTTTTTAGTTTAAAAATTATAATTCTCCACAAATATTACACGGTTTGTGCTATACGAATCGTTACTTTTTTGTAAACTTGATTGTCAAATTATTGTTGAACGTGATCTACTCCCCCCTTGTAAGTAGTAGTAGCTTGAGTACCAAATAACTAGAGTTTTTAAAGTTTAAGCTTTGAAAATTTATCAACAGATTTTTTTGGATCTAACTCACCCTCGGGCAAGTTTAGCACAAGGCCTTCAGAAAACCTAAAAGTTATCAATCTACTATCATATATAAAACTAAAACCTAGGTGCAAATTAACAACATAAATTCTTTAGTCTACTTAATTACTGAAATATACTCTATTAAGAGTTGAATTAGTAAGATCTTTTGGTAAACTTACTCAAACTTGCACCAAACACAAAAATTGAGTATCTTTGAGTAGCTATAACGTAATAGTTTTCTTAGTGGCTGCATTCACTAATTCAAGGGTTTTACACTTTTTGAGTAAATCAAAATGGTGTATACTGTTCGTTTTGTGTTCTAGTCATGGACCTAATATACAATGTT
>AGDA01085550.1:0-19410 GCA_000281935.1 Mengenilla moldrzyki | reverse complement strand
GGTTTGTATTCCTTAAAAATGTTTGAAATTGCCCCTAATCAACAAATATCTTCCAGCATATATTCACTCAAGCTATTTATATTTTCTCTTAAAATAAATTTAAGGCTCGAAAAAGCCCGTTCAACACTAACTTGTGTTGCCGGCGCTCCCAAGACAACATTGGAAATTTTAGGTAACGAAATCTACTCGTATTTGACGTATGCAGCGTGAGCATACGAACGACATGCCGAAAAACGTGCTTAAATATTTTTTGAATCAATCGTGACCACTCTTTAATAATAATCATTCGCAAACTATCAACAACGAAAAACGTGTATAATTACTTTCGAAACAGTTTTGACAACTTTTTAATAATTAAATATAACGTCACTCAAATATGGTGACTTACAACAGCGATGCTGTTGCAAAGTATAAATCAAAGTCAAAATTACAATTTTAGCTCCGAACCGGTTCAATTCTTTTTTTCGTTCCGATTATGTTCCGGTTCAAGAAAAAAATAACGGTTCAGTTGCGGTTACACTCCAGCAAAAATACCGTTCAATTCCGGTTTTCGGTTCAGCTCCGGTTCGAAGCCCTGGGTAAAAATAAAATTTACTTATCGTTTATTTCAGTAGAATTTTTTTCAGTGTAAAAAATTTATGTATTTTTCAAAATAAGTTACAGAAAATATTTTAATTTCATTTTCAATGAATCGCGTATTTAAGAATTTTTCGAAATGTAATTAAAAAAATGTTTTTTTAGGTTACGTTGATTAAATAAAAAAGTACACTCTTTTTGAGAAATTTATGTTCAATTTGCTCAAATATGACAGAAATTTTGAATATTTGAATATTTTAGACTGTTAAAAATGAAATGCTTAATGTAAGAAGAAAAATAGTTATTTTAGGAGTGCGATTTTCCATTATATGTGACAAGTATTTTTCTCCTTAAATTTAATATAGCTTTAATCTTAAACTTTTCAAAACTAGTAGAAAATTCGTAAAATTAGTAAAAAAAAAATTCTAAACGTAAGACCAAAAATAAATATATTAAGAAAAATTCTCAGTATTTTTGGGAAATTATTTTAAAACCAAAAATCTTGTAAGTTTAAGAATAATTTTTTCTAACTTTAAGGAAAAAATTCTCACATTAAATATTAAAGTCTTAAATTTTGGATAAATGTTTGTTTCGCTATAAGTATCATTTTCTTCATAAATTAAGCAGTCATTTTTGTGAGTGTAAATATAATTTTCCTCAAAGTGTCTACAATGCTCTCCATAGATAAGCAGTAGCTATACATTTTTTAATTAAAACTTAATAAAAATACAAAGATTAAAAATTGGGCTAAATTTAAAACACAAAATTTTTAAACTACATAATAAAAATATTTTTTAAATTCATACACGGGTATTTTTAATAGTCAAAACTTAACCACGAACTTTAAACAAAAAAAAAACTAAATAAATGAATAATAATAAAAATACAAATTAAAAAAAAAGTTAAAGACTTATTAATTGCAGTAAACTGAGTAATAAATAAGTTTCAATAATATATTTTAATTTTGCATACTGTATTTTTACAGAAGCTATACCATTTTTAAAAGTTTTTTCTGTGTAAAATAAGGATGACATTCATTAAATTTAGTAGAAATATCAAGAAGTCTTTTCTTTACGATTCTAAAACTCTTTTCTACTGGTTACATATAGTGTCAGAATTTCAACTAAGTTTAAATACCTATTTTTGTGAGTGTACAATTTTACTTAGAGTACTTAACAATAAAATCATAGAATCATAAAACCAAATTAAGTTTCCTCAGAACTTCAATAAAAATTAAAGTAATTGTTTAAATTACTCATTTCCACGAATCGATATTCAGTCATAAGTCCTGTTTGTTTTTAATTGAACAAACTAATTAGTGTAATTCTTGTGTATGACTTTTTCAATTACAAAATATTCAATTTATTAATTAAAAAAAAACTTTGATTTTACGGACGTTGCTAACTACTTATCAAAATGATATTGCACATTTTTTTTGCTTAAAATCAAATAAAATATAATTTTAAACCCTTATTTTTATGTCAAATGTTATAAAAATTGTTTACAAATATTTAAAAAAATTTAGTGCACTAATTTCAGTTTAATTTCATTTAATAAAAAATATTTCTAAACACGTGCGATACATTTAAAAAAACACATTTGATACGACTATTCTTTATAGTTTAAAAGACAATAAATTTTATTTCAAAGTAAACAGCTCTTCTATGATTTGTAAAAAGTAAAAAAAATTCAATTTGCAATAACTTGTTAAAAGCTTAAATTATATGTGACAGTAATATATCATTTTAAAAATATTTTAGTCTTTTATAAAACAGATTTTAAACCATTTGTTTTATAACGTCGTTTAGAAATAAATAGGAAAAATCGAATTTTTTACAGACCAATGAATTTCTTATATCTTTAAATAAAATCGAATATTTCCACTATTTTTTATTTAAAATAATTATTATTTAAAATGGAAACGTACAGATTATTTCAATTGTCATAAAATCATTATTTTGTGCGGTCGAATAAAATACTTTTTCTTCCACATCCATCCATCCATCCATCAATTTTCAAGCCAGCTTTTCCTATTCGGGTCACGGGGTCACAATTTTCAGAAGAGTCTTCCAGTGTTCCCACTCTTTTGTAACGGACTAAACGTGTTCCGATATTACGCCAAAGTAATCCAGAGCCAATGACTCGATTTGGTCGATCCATCGCGTTTTAAGTTTCCCCTTTGATCAAAATTTCAAGCTTCAATACTACACGTTTAATACATGTAAGCACCATTATATATGGCCTTAAATACATTTATAACAATTCTGTTGACGAAATAATTACTAAAGAGCCAGAGGACGTCATGTCATCAAGATTATCCTTAACACGGGGCTAAAAGCTTATTGTTATTTGTTAGAATTGGGAGTAGATCACAGAATAATGGATACAGAAGGATAACTGCTATTGTTAGAATAGAATTGAGTTTTTGGAAAATATTACAGTCCCAACGGAATTAAAATTCACTTTGATTTTAACCACCTGTTACAACTCCGTAAACGTCAATCGAATGATGGTGGACCAATGAATTTACAATAAGGAAAGATTAATTAATATAAAAAATTTGAACAATTTATTGAAGTGATCGCGAAGGTAAATCAAAATTCGAACTTTAGGTCGCGTTATTAATTAATATCACTATAGTTAAAATACACTAATTGAGGCGTTTCTTTTATATTGCTTTCGTTCATCGCTGGAATCCGAGGTATTTGCTGCATCCAAGGATTTCCTGTTTATTTCAGTTTTGCTTTCGAACACATTTATTTTCGTTCTTGGACGACGGATATCGGTCCTTGAAATTCTTTGATCGAATACGTTGAGGAATTTGCAGCATTCATAACACACCGTTTATTGATCCAAACGAGAAATCAGATTTGCCTAAAATCTAGCTTGCATAAGCGATCATATTCACCATTAAGCATAGGACCCTCTATAATTATTGGTCAACAGAATATTCTGTTTGAAAGATTTATTTTCAATCTATAATAACCCGAATGCGCTATTAGGATCATATTTATTTACCACATTTATATAACAAACTGTTCAAATAAGAATAGCGAGAATGAATAAAATCCGACTTTAGCAAACACTTCAAGATTGAAGTTCGATGAAATTTAATGCAAACATTTCTATGAAATTAGAAGCTGACCCGACCCATTTCAGAAAGCAAATTTAAATTAAAATTGCCTTTTATTAAAAAAAGAAACTAATAATTTGCCAAATTAATCTATTAGCAATTAAGTCTTTGGGTTTCAATTTCAAAAATAAACAATTTATCTGAAGAGGAAAAGCAAACTATCGAGTTAAAAAACATAAATGCATATAACTATGATTAAAATTTTTAACAGCCGTTATAAATTTTTATTAGCAATTTTGAAACGAAAGAAGAGACAATTTTCTTCGGATGCCAACAAATTTCTTGGTTCTTTACCAAAACGTATAACAATATGTCATATTACGATTATTAAAAATAGGCAATAATAATAAAAACTATAAAATTAATAATTGTCTTTTGCAAATTTTAAGAAATGTGTAATGACGTCGGTTATTTGTACAGGTGAAATTTGGTGAACGAGTACGATTAATGATCCTAATTACACATAATGTATTATGTATATAATTTATCCGGCTGATACGGCAATTAGTTTAACTTATGATCGGATAGTGACGTCATTAACAGAGCCGAGTACTCAATATTTCCTAAAGCAGAATTATTCGATTTTTGAACGTTGTCCGAACGAAAAAGGTCATCAGCCAAGACCATCGATTAATCAATACGTTAACAGCATTAAATCGGACGCTACGCAAAAAAGAAACCATAGTAAACGTTCTATTAGTTCTACTGGCCCTAGACGCTGTCAATCGATAAATTTTCATCAAAATCGAACCTTAGGTAAATTTTCATTACAACAATTTTCACCAAAATGAAAAACTTTTCTAATAATTCAATTTTTATGTTATTCTTTTTTTTTGCACAACCCAAAAACCGTTCGGAAAAATTATACTGGGAAAACTTTTTGCGGCTGAGGTTTAAGGAACTTATTAAGTTTCTCCAAATAATATACCACATTAAAAACATATAATTTTTCATTCGTAATTTAAATTTACAAGTCACATAGCTTACACGCAAAGTCTGATTTATTAATAAAGAAAATTCAATTGAACTACACTCGAACGTTTGAATCAAAATGAACTTTTAATTAATTCACAATATTCAATAAAGACAATTTTTTCATTGAAAATTTAGTCGATGTTTAAATTAAATTTATTATTTTCTAAGAGTTTTTTAAGCATGTTTAGTGCTTAAAAATAAAAAAAGTACCTTGATTATAAGTTATTAAAAATTGGGTCAAATTTCAAATTAAACTAAACTATAAAAAGCTACATTTAGTATTGAGTAAACATTTCAATAGATTAGAATGATTAATATATTTTTGTAAATTTGACTAAATTTTGCTTAAATACGTTATTCAATGTGAAAAATATTTTAATCATTTAAAATTTGACGGTTGTCAGTAACGATATTTATGATTTTTTTCTAAAAAAAATTTTATTTTCTAACCAATATTTGAATCAGAAAGAAAAGCCTCGGGATATATGATTTTAATTTTTTCAAAAACTGCATTTAATTATACATTTTCCGGCATTGAAAAATGCATGAGTTATCAGTGCTTTGATTGGTTTGGGGTTGAGTTTTGAGACTTAAAAGTGAATAATAATATAGAAGTCTCTCGCCATAGTTTTTTACTGAACACTATTTGCTTTAGATCTGTATTGATTTTAACTCGTGACGTAGATATGAGTGATCTGTATTGATTTCAACTCGTGACGTAGATATAAGTGGTAGTATTAGCATTTCAATTAATACAAATCTAAAAATAAATATTCTTTTCAGTTATTTTATTGCTGAATACCAAATGTTAAAACAGTTGTTGAAACCAAAACCTTTTTTACTTCGGAAACCAAAATGATTTTTCGATCGATGATGAAAACTTTTATACTTTTATTATATATATTTTAACTACACAATTTTTTTGTTAACTATACTAATTATTTATTAGTTAATGCTTTATAGTAATAATAATAATATTAATAATACATCTGAAATAGAAAAACGGTTTTCTTTTTATATGTTTCTTTACATAAAAGAGTTCGAAGAGTATTGGATTCAGCAAATACTTTGTTAATATAGTTGTTAGAATATAATAATTTTTAAATTTCGATTTTTGCTAATTCTTTAAACACAAGAAAAAACGGAAAGAGATAACTAATAATTAATTTGGCTTGTGTAATTTTATATTTATTTAAGGAAATGCAATTTTTCTTGCGGAAAAACAGCGCTATCATAATCCGATGACCTCTTGCTATTTTTCCGATGTAAAACACAACTGAGCAATAAAAGTGAAGATGGGTAACATAATTTAGATGATTTTACTAAAAAAACTATTGTTTTAGCAATTTCCAAATTTACTATGCTTTCTTGCATAGCGGAAAACCTTTTTTTAATCGAATTTAATTTTTTTCACGGAACTTAATCTTCATTATGTCCACGTTCCAAATTGATGGTTTGCGACGCATAAACTTTTTCCGTACGGGAGAAAATTAATTTTTTTTAAATCGAAAAAAGTTATATATTTATTTGTTGGCTTTTAAATATCAGTTATTTTAAGAAAATTGAGTTCTAAAATTTAAAATCTTAATTATTTGTTATCTCTTTACAAAAAAATGAAAATATTACGTAACATTATGTTTATTCTGTGATCAACGACAAATCTACAAAACTACCAATACTTTTTTCCCTGTACCTAAAATTTATAATTTATCAGAAATTCTTTGTTGAAAAAAGTAACAGGTTTTCTTTGCGCGCGCATACGATCTGAAGGCTCATATTTTCAAGACATCTGTTTCGAAAGCCAACGTTGATGCGGGACTTCTATATTATTATTTTATGTTGAATAAAAAAAGCAAAAATAATAAAAAATAAAAAATTAGTTAATATAATTTAAAAAAGAAACAATAATAATTAATAAAAGTGACAGCTCTGTGAAATGAAAGACATTTTTTATAGTGGAAAGAAAAGAGGGGTACTTGAAAAGAGTACTGACTTGAAAAGGGGTACATTAATTAAAAAAAGTTGGGAATCACTGTTCTAGATTTCAAAAGAAAGAACCGGCAGTACTACATATAGATTTTAATGAGAAAGAATCATACATGAAATCGTTACATTGACAAAAAATTCTATTGAAGTCGAGAAAGAATATTTGTAAATTTCTCAATAAATCAAAAATTTACTACAAACTAGTAAAAAATAAAATACATATTAGTTTTTTTAAGTACAATATTAAGGAGAAATACTCTAGCTGAAAAAAAAATTATTTATCATATATTTCAGTAGAATTTTTTTAATATAAAGCTGTAACCAAATAAATGATCTAAAAAAATTGACAAATCTGATATTTAGTGACTTTAAAATCTTAGATATGCTTAACGTATATCGTGCAACACTGATTATTTTTTAAGTAAACAATGCTTTTTAACCAAAAAATATATATTTATCTACATACATTTTTCAATTTTTAATATACTTAACGAGACGATTTTATATGAATTAATATAATCTGGTATTTCACTGTAACAGAGTCAAGTTCCGTTGTCAAATTTTTTAAATAGAAAACAATCTAGAGAAAAAACTTCTGAAAATAAAATAAATTAAGCTTTTATTCAAAAACAGTAAAGTATGTCATTCTTTAAACTAATTTTAGATGTTAGAAATATAGTTAACAGCTAAATGTAAGAATTTTTATATGAATTTTAAAATTTAGTAGTGGTTCCACGCTTCCAGATCTATATACACTTTATTTACAATACTCACAAAAATAAAATACAATTTCTCTTAAGAATATAAAAATAATTTTTGATATAATAATCGATATTATTTTTTATTCATTCTTTATACGAAGGAAGTAACGTTTTTTTAATATGTAAAAAACCGAAATTGAATTAAATTTAGAAAAAAATCTATTAAGAATATGTCATTCAAAAAGACATGTTAAAATTTCGCAAAAAATTAAAATTGCGTACGTTAACGTTTATAAAATTTTCAATTTTATATAACTCTATAGAGATGTGAATAAGACAAGCACAAAAATTCAAATCTTTTTAAAAGAGTATTTTAGGACCTTATATATTTAAAACACTTCTAGATTTTCTCCCATATATATTTTTAAAATATTTTAGAAACATAAGAATAGTTTTTTTTTTTCACTTCATTCTAACTTACCACATTTATATGTATAAAGGCATTTTTACTTTTAGCCATATAAGTTATTATAATTTATTGGTTATTCAAAAATAAAACGCTGATGAAGAGTCATAGCTCGAACTGAACCGTTAATTTATATATTATGTATGCTCTTTCAAAACTTTGTTTGTTAAGTTTTCAAAAAGTTTTTCAACACCATACTGAAATCAAATAAAGTTTTTACCTAGTCTTCAAATTAAATTCGAAAAGATGAAAAATTAAAGAACTGACCACTTACGTAAACTGTTGCAAAATAAGAATTTTCTTAACGTTTTTTGTATAGGGTAGAAACAAACAAAAGCTGAGTAAAAATGTTTCGTATAAATTAACATTTGAACTAAATAAAAACTTTCATAAATCAGTTTGGTGTTTGAAAAAGACTTTTTTATTTCAATTCAAAAATTTAGATACTTTTCTAAACTTTTATCCTTCTATTTCTCATTCTAATTGCATTTTTTACTTGTGCGATAACTCATGTGTGAATTTTTATTAAAAAAAGTCTCTTTAAAAACTAGTTGAATCGGGTGGTAATTAACCCAAATGGATTGTGGGCTGAATAAAAATTTACTAAACTGAGGTGCGTCGCATATATTCTAATAAAATAATAAATTATTCAAAATACTTTATTCTTATAGAACATTTAAAATATTTTAATAACATTACAATTAATTTCACACTTGTTTTTATATTTTACTTGAAATTTTTTTAAACTAATGAAGAATTCAGTCGATTTTTCAAATGATCAAAGCAATATAGATGGTTAAAAAATTCAAATGAACACAAATGTTCTCAAAATAGCTGCATGTGACCCATGTATTTTAGCTTTGGTACTCCTGATCTAAAAAAATATTTTAAACTAACATATAATTTATTATTCACGCACAGAATGAAAAAAAAAGGTTTTTTTTTATATTTTTCAATAATAATTGCAAATAAATGTTTTAAGAAGCTTTTTCCTATCAACTGATCTTAAAGTAAAGCTATAATACAAATTATCAATAGAAACTAAAATAAATAATAAAATAAAATAATAAACTATACTTGCTAGGCTAGGCTAGCAATCCTAGCACTAAAATTAAATGGCATTTTGTACTTCCAGCAAGCTAATAGTTCAATGCAATAATTGCATATATTAAAAAGAAAACCAAGTAAAAAGCACAATTGTGTTTCTTAGCAATAGCCTACCCGGGATCTTTCTGTACTAGGTTGGGCATTTTCCAAGCTTAAGAACAGCTGCCCAGAGACAATCCCTGAGTATTTCTTTCACAATACCACCTCTAGCCACCTAGCTGTAGGTCTTCCTAGTGATGAAGCTCATAAATTGCAGATCCCAAGGATAGCTATTGAGAGATTGTTGTTTTTCTTTCGATAAGAGAGAATACTTCTGGAAAAGGAAGCTCTTTTATCGTAAGACTTGATCACAAGAAAGAAGACGCCTGGATGTTGGGGCTTAAAGTTTTTTCTTCCCTTATTCGGCAAACCAGAGCAAAAAATCGTCTTTTTATGGTACAAAAAGACGTCTTTTAAAGACGTTAACTTTTTTATTAGTAATTAAGCAAATGCTTTTTTACAGTTTTGTTGTCTAAAACTAGACAAATAAAATATACCAACCACGCTTAACATGTATGCAAAATTTTCTCTAATTAGTAAAAATGAAATTAAATATATAGTGTGTTTGCAAATAAATGAAATTGAGACCTAGATTTTCGAATAAATATTGACTTTTAAAAAGAAATTAATCCAACATATAATTAAATCAATGAAACAGGTAAAAATGAGCAAAACTATTTTCATCGTAGAGACTTTTTAATTAGTTTTGATAGTGAGAAATCAAAAATATTTAATACGTCATCCATAAACAAAGTAAATTAGTTACTAATTTCTTATCATTATTTTAAAATTAAATATTAAAAAAAAACCAATTTTAAACTACTAAGATTTCATTTAAAGTAAAAAATAATTTACGTAACAAAAACGTTATTTAAATGTAAATTGATGCTACTTTTTTGCACTGGTAACAGTTCGTGAAAATGAATTCTTTTTGCGCTAACTTAAAAAAAATTAATTAAAAACATTTCAAACGATATAAATAGACTTTTTGTTCTTAAACTGAACATAAATTAAAAATTAATTTTTTAAACTTTTTGAGAAGACTAAAGTTTATTTTACTCGCGGTAGAAATTTGATTTTATATCGATTTTCTCAATTTAAAACCTAATTATTCCAAAAACACTTATCCTATATAGATAAAATTTCACACATAAACGAATGAATATTTACCGATTTTGTGGTCTATATATAAACAAGATTCTATAAACCATTTTTTGATTATAAGTATTTCAGTTGTAAGAGACTAATTTCTTTAATTTAATTGAATGCTAGGAAAAATTTTATTCAATTCTTATTATAATTTTTTCAATACAAAAATATATAAAAAAAACAGAAAATTAATAAAAAACGTACAGAGGGAATTATTTTGTTTCATATTAAAGAAATATAGAGCATCAAATTGTTACAAATGGGTAAGGAAAAAGTACATGTACTGAAAAAAGTATATGGTCAAAAAGTGACAACTATATTTTGATTTTTAAAAAAATAATTTTGATTACTGTTTTAACCAAAATTTATCGTTTAAAAAACATTTTTAATTTTTAAAATAAATTTTTGATTATATCAGTAATTTTTTTTTAGTTGATTTAGCAATATTTCTTATGGTTATCATTTTTTAGCAATAATTATTGTTCAAGCGCTTATAAACTTTTTTCCGTACAAAATGACTATCATTACTATTATTTTTTCTATACATTATTTCATAGCACAAAAGAAAATAAAAAGCTTTTCATATCAGCATTAAAATTTTAATCAAATTTTTCTAAATCAGCGAACAGTATCTTTCTAAATAATAAAATAAATTTTATATGCATGGTATTTCATTTGGAGTGGGTTTGTGACCCTTAAAAATAACTTAATTTTAAGTATTGATATCTTTTACATGGTTAAGTGGAGACCAATGAAATTCTGTAACTTTAATTATTTTTTTAAAATATATTTTTGACTATAAAATTTTCTGTGTTGCACAATAAAAAGCATAAAAAAATAGAACTTTTCATTTTGACTTTACTAACGATTTTTTAAATGTATAATTACTCTTTACAAATTTGTTTCTTCATTCACTCCAAATAAGACAATTATTTACCCTTTTGCATATATAGAGACATATTTTCTTGAAATATACAAAAACTGTTAATAGCTATCAACGTTTATTTTTAACTCTTGAATAAATAGAAATTTTCAAAAAATATCGTTCTATGTAACCTCAAGTGCATAAATGAAAACAAGAGTATGTGCAATGGATAATTGTCAACTTACCTTTTTGCAAAGTCGATGTTTAGTAAAAAAAATTGTATTGTCAAACTGGGTTTTATATTGGTTCATTAAAATTTCAAAAAAATAAAATTTGCTCAAAATTTAAAATTCTTTTTAAAAGGAAAAAACCATTTTTGTTGGTACAGTCTACTATCAGTTAAAAAGTTTTCACTTTTAATAGCTTATAAGTGTCAAAAGAATTCGCCATTATATTATTCAATTTATTTTTTAAGTTATTTTTTGATCTTTTCTATAAATTTCAAAATGTTGGTTTTGAAAATAGTTGGCAATGGTCAAAACAATACGTATTCTGATGGAATATAATTAAATAAATAATAAGCATATATTTGGGTTTCGCACTTAAGTGCTTTTATGTGTTTTTTTTCTGCTAATATGGCGAGATTTTATCGGAACTGTGGAGCAGAAAATCACATCACAATGTTTATTAGTACATGGAAAGAAAAAATATTGTTGACATTGTGCAATTATAAAAATGCCTTATTCGAATAAATTACATTAGACAACAAAATTCTACTTTTATTTTTTCCATGAGATAAGCGTGCTTTTCTGAAAGCACATACTTAGTTTATAACAAAAACGCAAAATTTTTTAAAATGATTTAGGCTAATTTTTAAGAAGAATGAAAAATGTATTTTTTAATTTTTTATGAAGTTATAAGTTCTAATTTTTTTTTGCAAACTATTTAATATATAAAAAAATTTATATTTATATATAAATATATAAAAAAGTAAACATAAATATGTATTATTTTTATAAAATTTCTACTTATTTTTAAGTAATATCTACTTGAAATTGGGACAAGAAGAGTTATATAATTAAAAACACAAAAAAAATTTATTTTTTGCTATTTAAGTATATAAATATTAATTTCAAATATAATTCTACTAAATTATATGATATTTTTTTAAAAAAAAAAATTACATTGGTCCCAAATATAAGTAGAAAAACTGTACTCACAAAATTAAAAGAATTGATGATCTTTTTTATATAAAATTCAAAACAAAAAATAAAAAATAAGAGTAATTGTTTTTTTTATAATAATTATGTATAATATATCGTCTCTAGATTATATAATAAAAATTTACTTTTCAATAAAAACAAAATCTAAAAAAAGGTAATTACCTTGCTTTTATTATGTATATTGTGCCAAAACAACATTATTTTAGTTTTGAGAGTCACAAATATTTACTGCCATACAGATAAAATTTAAAAAAAAAAACGAACCCCAGTTTTTTTGATTTTAGTGCCTTCTAATAAGAAACGTAAAATTAATTGGTTTTTTAATAAAAAGAATTATGTACTTGATAGAACAAACATATATTGGTCTACGTTTTGCGCAAAAACTTTTCAAAAACTGAAAAAAAAGTTTTTTAAAATTTTGTGGCAAAAACTGTATAAAGGGCATTTTTCAAAAAAAGACTGTCATTTGAGATATGAGTTCTGTTTTAGTAGTATCTTCTTTTAAACCCTTATAACTCACCACCAAAAAAATTAGGCCACAAATTGTATAGTTTTTTTTCCAAAGACTTGTCTAAGTGAATAAGACCATTTTGAAAAAAAAACTGCTGACTGATACTTGGGGAAATTTCCTTGTTAGGCTGACAAACATAAACAACTTTTACCTAAAGATAGTCAATTATTTTTTCCTGCATAAAAGTTGTCTATTAAATTTTGCTCTTGGAAAATTTAATAAACGTATGTCTCCTCTATAACTGTCATTAAAAAGAAAATTCTTGTGAGTACGGTTTTTCGTTGAATACCCGGTATATATATATTGAAAAACCTTTGGTGTTCCCGAAATATTACATTTTAAGTTCTAAAAAATCACAAAGGAATAGAAATTTTCATAATGTTAAAAAATTCTTTTAAATTTTATCAAATAAATAAAACAAGCATAGAAAAACTAAGTACAATGGCTCAAAATATTTGAATTTTTCTTAATTTTGCGCCAAAATCAAGTTTTCTAATAAGCATTTCCGAGTCATAATTTTTTGAATTTTAATGTGAAGAGATCAAATGTGTATGTACTTTACAGTTTTCATAGTAATTCTTCTTACAGGTTATTATACACTTAAAAAAATGCTATTCTAAAAGTTTTTTATGTAACAGTGGTGCTTTCAAGGTTCAAACTACACTGAGAAAATTTTCAAAATTACCGAATCTTAGTTTTTTCATAAAAACCGATTTGAATCGAAAGGTAATTATTTCAGTTTGGGAACATTCATTTTCACAGACCCGAGTATTTTATTTGTATAATACACAGTATTGCCAGAATACACTTTATTATGCTCTGTTACACTGTTATCCAGTGTAAAAAAATTTATTTTTTCATTTTTTTCCATTGAAAAGTAAATACTTACATGCCGAAAATTGTCAAAACAAGTCTGAACTTAATATGTTATTCTCTGAAAAACAAAAAAATTTCATTCAAAACATTGACAATGTAAAAAAGATTTTCAATGAAAACCTTTTTTTTCAAAAAAAAAATCTAAAATTAATCTACATCGAGTCTTTTAGTCATAAACTCGTATTAAGTGTCTAAAATATATCTTAAACTCGACTCTGAAAAGTTGGGACTTCTTTTTAGCTAAAAGGCATTTAAATATTATCTATTTGGTAACTAAAAGTTAAAAAGTTGTATAAAAACGTACATTTTTTCTATGTATCTAAATCGTATCTAAATTAGTCTCGAAATTCTTATGATTGAAATATAAAATAGAATTCGTTTAAATGACTTAAGAACAAATTTAGTCTCACATTTTAGACACAAAATGTTATCTGTGACATATTAATGATTTAACTATAATTTTTCATTGCATGTGTTTTGCAGTAACAATTGATAAATCAACTATATCATTGCTGTAATGTCTATATTTTTTCCACTTTAGTGATCAGATTTTTTTTTATTCGATGCATGACTTAAATCTAACAATTACTGCTGATGACGTTTAGCAGTAATAATTTTATTTAAATTTGGTTACTGTAAATGTGTAATTTCTTTTTATTGTCATCAAACGCTCAATATAAGCTTTATGAATAACTAAATTGATGTAAAACAGGAGTGGGCAAAAATCGGCCTGCGGGCCGGATCCGACCCTCTTGTTCACTTTATCCGGTCCATTGAAGAAACCCATATGTATTTTTTTAATTTGCTTTATGCGATCTTATTAAAATTAAAAATTTCCTAATACCATTATCTATCAATAACTGCCAAATTCATTTGCCAAAATGCTTTAAAATGATAGCTATAGTATTTTTGTAAAAAAAAATCTTGGGCAGGGTAAAAACTCCACACCGAAAAATTGGCGTGTGCACAGAGTACGAAGTAAAGTTTCTGGCCGAAAGAGGTTTTTAAAGTGACATTTTGGCCCGCGTTTAAAATTATTTGCCCACCTTTAATGTAATAGATGGTTTATATAGACAATCCTATATTTTTTATGATTCGGAATGATGTCGTATTAAAAATTATTTACTAGGAATTCTTACAAATTTCTTAAAATGGGATGCCGTTAATGTGCCGCATTCCGAGCTCACTGTGAAGTTTTATGATTTCCTATTGCCAATAACTAGTATGATAGTTTTGCATAAACGAATTTATTACTACGACTTTACTAATGTTTAGGAAATAGAAATATTTATGAAAATTTAAAAAAATGGTCGAAATAAGAAAAAAATAAATTTTCTTAAAATAATTTAATTTTTTTCTATGAAAAATATTTAAGTTTTCTTAATAATTTTTTTTTTTTTTTCTAGAAAATCAAAAAGGTTCTGAAACGGTTCTAAAAATGTCATCACAAGTATGTAACGAATTAACAGCATTACATGAGCTCGTTCATCCGTTTTATAATGAACATTTGAAGTCGCATAACTCGGTCACTTTTAAGCTGATAAAAAACGGTAAATAGCTTAACATGTTTGATAACTTTAATCAAAGCTTTCTTGACGTAAACGAGAAAAAATAATTTAATTAAAATATTTCTACACGCATTTATTAGTCTAATCGAAATTAATTTTCGCTAGTAAAGTGTTATAGTGACTGATGCTGTCATCACACGCAATTTAAAATTGTGAGACAGTTTTTAAATTGTTTATCTTTTCTATAGATATTAAAATTTTAATATTTATTTTAAACTTATTTAGACACATTAAAAAAATAAATTAAGAAAATTTTGTTATTAATATCATGTGATTGACTTAATAAAAATTGTGATTAAATCAGTTATGTATTTATTGCTTAAATAACACTATTATTAATTGAATTTAACATATTGTAATTGATTTAACGACGATTTTCATTACTTCCATTTTCAAGTCAATTTCGTTGAATCAATAATAGTTTTCGTTAAATTTACGTACAAATTTTTTCAGTGTATCGATTGTAAAGTCCAAGTTTTCTAAAACTGTAACTAGGAATTTCAAAAATAAAAAGATGATTCGGGGTTAAATATTTGACATAAAATGTTGATTTTTTTAGTAATATATAATTATATTATAAAGTAATACGTTGTATTTTTATTGAAATTTCGTAGCAGTATTGACAACGACGATTTTATTATCGAACTGTTTTTCAGTATCCTCCGCAATTTTTCAACGCTTTTCATGACATTATCAAGCAACGAATCATGCTAAAATATCATCTAAAAGAATCAAAAACATTAGAAAATAAATTTCATTTATATTTTTCATATGAAATAGCTATGTAGTTTTCCGAAAGGACATGTTTATCAGAATATTTATAAATACAAAGTCTTAAGCGTTAAAGTTATAGTAGAAATTATTATAACTAATAACAATTTAAATCAAAGAAAGCTTTTGACTATATTTTTAAAGTGCTCGTACAGCCACTTAATCTTTATAATGGTTTTTGGACTATCATAATTTTTTTACAAAGTGTAGAACATACATATTAATATTAAAATTATTAAAAAGCGTCTTCAGCACTATAAGAAATACCATTTGATTAACAACTTTTTTCATTTATAATTGTATTTTCTTTAAAAAACGGAACATTTTTTTACTATATATTGGTAACATTATGTTGTTGTTTTGTTCCCTGTGAATCATTGGATATCACTGTTCTTTTAAGAAAGCAAATTTTCTGTGATATATCATACTAGAGCAGTGATTCTCAACCATTTTTTCGACACGCACACTTTTGATAATTTAAAAACTTGGTGGCATACTAGCAATTAGATAAATTAAAGAAACAACTCAGAACGGAGTGAATATATCTTATGATCTCTATACATTAGCTATACCACCATATATTTCTAATTTTTCATCGATGCATACGCACGCAGCAAAATTTATCTTTAAAAAGTCTCCTCCGTTATTTTAATGTATTATCAGTAAAAATTGGCGGCACAATTTAAAAATTTCACGTCACAGTGGTTGAAAATCACTGTACTAGAGGAATATAATTTTCGTGTCATATAAAATTTTCTAATAGCAATTACTCTCGCTCCGTCTGAAAACAATTTGTACATTGTAAATTGCATAGAAGAAATTAAATTATATGCGTGACATAATTTGTTTACAATATTCCACACTGAGAGCGCGCTTTAGGTATAGCAGATTAAAATTATGTTATTTTGGTATAAAAAAATTTTGCTAATTTAAAACAATATTTATAGAGATTTAAAATTTTTTTCCCCAATTTTTCAAGAAAATTATGCTCTAACAGCACATTAAATTTATTTGTTTTATTTTACTAAATATTTTTCTCCGTTCAGTGACAGCTTTTTTCCACTAAAATGCAACTTATTTAAAACATTGCATTTTCTTATCCCTTTTGTAATATTCAAAACCACTTTTCACAACGATGTCTAATAATTAGTTTAACACAGCTTATTTTTACAAAAAATATTAATTTTAATGATATTATTGCTATAATTTAAAATAGCATGGTAAATTATTCTCATGTAGGACGTTTTTTAAAAATTTCTTTGAAAAGAGATTTTAAAACTCGATTTTTAACGATAATTATATTTTAGATTATTAAAAACACGTTTTGAAAAAAACTTTAAGACTAAAGTGACTCTATGATGCACTCATATTGCTTAATTAATGTATGAGTATTTATATTTATATTTTGTAAACAAACAGTATCCGATTTTACGCAGCAACTATCGCAGATTTATGAACAGCATGGAGAACAGTTACAGCTTTTAGTGACGAATTTTAGGCGGAAAAATGGAGAATTGCGTAAAGAACGGTTTGTTAACGTGAAAATGATTCAAAATTGTGATCTATTATGTTTTTAAGATCTGCTTGCTCAAGTACTTTGTTTCAATTTTGGGAAACATTGCTACAAGAGGTTGAAATCGATTCGGCTGCAAGTGGTGACGTCGCATCGGCCCTATCTCGACAGGTGTCACGACCTTTGTTGGAACGTTCATTTTATCGAAAAATCCAAGCTCGTAAAGTGTTCAATCACCGAGAAAGCTTCGAAACAATCATTGCAAAAACTGAAGAGAAATTAGCGAAGGTAAACAATATCATAATATTAGCATACTACCCTACAAAACCAAATGTGAAGAATTAGTGAAGACCGTATCTTAATGGTACTTCATGAGTGAAAACTACTTAGTAATTTTAAATGAGCCTCAATATGTTATTAAGGCCTTATTTATTGAGATCACATTTATATTGTTTTTTTTTTTACAATGAGCTGCAGCAAGGATAGAAAAAATTAGTAAAAAGCTCTAGTAATATGAGTTACAGTATTTTCCATAAGTTCTATGGTCTCTTAAAAACTTAAAATTCATTTAAAAGAAACATATTCTTATTGAATTTCAAACAGCTTTTTTGGTTTAGAACATTTTTATTTGTGGCAAATACTGTAATATAAGTTAACAGTTCTTTAGATTTGTCTCCTAGTGTACTTTTGTACTAGTCAACCATTAAAACCGTATAAAATGAAATAATGTGATTTCGGGTTTATTTATTATACCAGGACTGATAGTCATTTAGGGAACTTGTGAGCATGACGATGTTATAGTTCTTTACTTGCGTGTTTAAACATGTTTAATTTTTCATTAAAGAAGTTATTAGAAAAAATTTATCTAAAAAGAACTAACCCTTGATATTTTTTAGATTGCTTTTTTACAAAAGACATATGTTACAATTCTAGGAATCAATTTCGTTGAAAATATTCTAAACCTTTCAAAATTTTACACTTTGGCTGCACTCACTAATTAAAGGGTTTTACACTTTTTGAGTAAAGCAAAATAGTGCTTATGGTGCGTTCTGTGTCGTGTATTGACGTAAACTAAAGTGTTGTCGTGTTGAGCTTTTTATATGCATCACGTTTAGATTAAAAATGGTCCTTTTCGTAAAAAAAAATTATGGGTAATAGCGAATTACACACTATAAAATAGCCTACCAACGTTTACTTTGGTAACTTGCTCCTTCATTTATAATTGCACCGAACATGATTTGTTAAAAGTATACTATGGCAACACTGTACTCTTCGTCATTACTAGAGCACAGAACGCATAGTGAACACCGTTCTGCTTTATTCAAAAAATGTAAAACACTTAAATTAATGAATGCAGCCTTTAATTTATTTGAATAATTATTTTAAATAGATTTAAAAAAATGATTCTTATCGACCACTAAATAAAATTGTTTCTAATCTGGTTGCTGTATAGAGCTATAGAATTTTATTATGACTATGACTCTGTTCGTTATTGTATAACTAATAAATAAGGAATACACGTTTACAAAAATCCTTTTCCTTCTACAACATATATGACCTTTTTTCAGTTATTTTAGATATATATTTTTTTAAAATTTACCTCAAAAATACATAAAATTAAAAAAAAAACTGTAATGTCATGTTTATTAAATTTTAAGTAGCCGTATGCAGTAAAAAACTTTTTCTTATTTGAAAAGCAAATTCGGAATAATATAGCATCATTTTTTGTTATTACAATGACATCACAATAAGCTCCAACCTATGCAATTAAACAATAGTGCGCTTTTTTGCCTGAGGTATTGATTATAGTTCGAGATATACGTCAAAAAATGAAAATAATATTTTTGACTACAGTACCAAATATTAAAGAAAAATAAAATAACTTATATGTTTAGATGCGGGATAAAATTTAAAAATTTTTATAGCACTTTAACTTCTATTTCTCTTTAAA
>AGDA01085490.1:0-17442 GCA_000281935.1 Mengenilla moldrzyki | reverse complement strand
TGTTTAATAAAATTTTTTTTGAGTTTAGTTTGAAGTCATTTTGAACTGATGTGGTTTGTTGGGCAATTCCATTCACAGATCTTAAATAGCATAAACCAAATAGATTTATAATTTTTTCAAAAAAAAACTTTTATTTTAGAAAAAAGTCGAATTGATTCGAATTTTCGTTGCTGTGACTCCACCTAAATCAAAATTTTAATCGTCAAAATGAATATTTTGCAAACTTGTTCGAGTGAATCGAAATAATTTGATCCACCAAAAATGTTTCTGCGCAAAAACCATTAAATTGTAAATGAGGAAAGAGGGATATTATTTTCATCTTGTACAAGTTAAAGTTGTTTAAATGTCATTGTAAAAAATAAATATTCGAATCGAGAAAATATTAATTTTTTGCTTTGCATAATAGTTTTAAAATAATAATGAAATTTTTTTTCCGCTTTTCTAAATGTAATTCTATTAAAAATATTACTTAACAAATATAGAAAAATGAATTATAGCTTGTAATCTAATAATGAATGTTAACTTGAAATTTTACATTATTTTCTTCATTTCTGACGTAACACTTTTGTATTTAATAATATAGAAATTTTTTTAAAAAATCTTCAACTTGATAGTATTTTAATTTTTTTTTTTTTAATTTAAAGAAAGTTGTTTAATTTATTTACTGATAACGTTTTCAATCTAACGACCGTGTATTACGAATAGAAAATGACAATTTTTCATAATTGTGTCCAAATAAATTACTGTGAGTAGTATTTATTAAACTAAGAGGAGGATATCTTCCATCTTATATTACACTGTTATGCATGGATTCCTGGAGGATGACCTACCCTAAATCCCAGACGGGCCATTATCAGAAGAAATAAGCGCAGACTATTACTTGATCTTGTCAAGTACGTAAAATCGTCCAATTGAGCTACTTATTTGCTAGAAGTGCAATAAGTCTCCAGACTATAGTGTTTGGACGATAAACCCATTTAACAAATATGGTCTAATATAAGTAAATAAATTCATTGTGAAGTAGTTTTCAAAAATATTAAATTACTACGATCTTAAAACAGTTCTTTCATACTGACATTCATTAACATACTAAAAAACTAAATTAATTTAATAAAAAAGAAGCCACAATTTTATCTTTGTCTTCACCCTTGAAATGACTCAAGACTTAAGGTAATGTTACATCACTATTGGCACTTAGATTCTTTAGACTTCTAAAGCGTGTCCAAAATGTCTGTCCCGAACGGGACAATTTTACGTCATAGCTATCTAGGATTACTCAACTCCTATGTTTTTGTACAAGACCGAGTAAGTTTGCAAAAATACTTTTCAATTCTGTCCCTAACAGGACAGACTTTTTGAACACAATTTAAGGAATTCTTATATAGTTACAAATTTATGACATATTTTCTAAGAGTTTCATAAGCTTATATTACAATAGGAAATTAAATATATCAGCTCAAAACTATTGTTTTTAAAAATACAGACATCTATTCATTTCAGCATTAACAAATACTAAATGAGATATTTTCAAAGTATTCCCTTTACCTTTTTTTATTTCTCAAAGTTAATTGTAAGAAATATTTATCGAGTTTTGTAATAATGTATTACTCTGGCTAGTGTTATTTTTAACATTTTTCCTCAATGTGAGCTTTGGCACTTTTGAATTTCAAAAAGAAAAATCAGGTTTACCAATATTGAAAAAAATTAATAACAGATTACTCAGATTGGCAAAGTCGTTCCTTTATCTTTCCCTTTAAAACTTGATTGCATTACCATATTTTTTCTATAAATGATCGGTGTTTGGCTTTAAAATATTTTCTTATAAATTGTGGCATTTCATTTTTAATAAACATTTGTTGGCATCAATGAAGAAACCGTTATTGTGATTATCATTTAAATTTATTTATTTTAGCTGTGTACATATTTCATTTATATTCTGTATATGAAGAAATAATAATAAAATATGGTGTCCAACCACGTTTTGTGACAAAAACCAAAACTTCAACTTCTTATCTGATTTGGAATTTAGCGCTCCCGAAAGCTGCCAAAACTATCAACATTAAGGAAAGTTGAAAAAATCGTTGATGAACAGAATTTTTTACGTTATGTATTTATTTTGCAATTGCGACCAAAAAAATATTAAAGAAACATAAATAAGTATTTTTTGGCAACATTGCCGAAGGTTTTACCAAAAAATACCGCCACTTTTGTTTAAATTTCTACCAACATAAAAATGAAGGAAAATTAGAAAAAAAATTCTCCTTTGCCGATCTGGATAATCTGTGTTAATAACCTTAAATGGAGTAGTATTTAAAATTAGTGATATTGTAACTAACATGTTTTTTGAAACAGGTACACTTACCAATAAAAAAGCGGTTTGGTAAATTTACCTTAGTAGAAGTTTAGTTAACAAAATCTGTTGGTAAACCTAGTGGAATACAAAACTTTTTGGAGAACTTAAATTTTGGGTATTTGGGAGGTTAATTTTTTTCAATAATAGAGCTTAGAGGGTATTGAATTTCAAAAGAAAAATTTTTGTAAAAAAATGGTAAAGCTTTTAAAATAAGAAGTTGGTAATATTCTAACTAACAGATAACTTAGAGACTTTTTGAGACATAAAAGCAGCTATGACGTAAGGATAGTTCTGCTTAGTTTAAGTTTAATAAAAAAACTTATACGTCCAAACCAGTGCTCAAACTGTTTGACTGATAGCAAAATATAACAAACTGGGTGTATGTCTTTCTGTGTAAAAAAAGTAGTTAACACTTTATCATTAAAAAAAATTTTTTAAGTGTTAATTGTATTTTTAAATTTGAAAACGAAACTGTTTTAAAAATTAGAGTTTGAATAAAAAACTACTGAGATCTTAAATAGACTAAATTAAATTCATACTTAGTTCTACTTTACTATATACCTCGTTTGTTTAGTTCTTATCGTCAATTATGCAAATTATATTCATTTTTGGAAATGTGAACGTGTCACTTGAAATGAATACATTGGTCTCATAATGATCTTAGGTCACAGTTAGCAGATTCTATTTCTTATGCATATACTTTTCAATTTCTATAGAGTAAACGGCTTTAGAAATATCATTTTTTTATGTAACACTTAGGAAGAAGAAAATAAAGTTTTCCTTATTTTTATTAAGTATTCCATACATAAATATGAAATTGATCATTTAGAAAAATGAAAAGTGTCTACTATGCGTATGGAAATTTGTACATGGCAGAGTCTTAGTGTTTTAAGAGTCGTTAAAAATTAATAAGTCAGAGAAAGTGACACGACGTCGAAGACCAGAAACTCATTCTGCAAATTAACCGGAGAAAATTACCAAGTATTTCATAATCGTTTGACTTCTTTCCTAAAAAACATTCTTTCTTTTTTTCCATCAGAACAACACCATTTTTACGCAAATACTACACATACCATTATGTAACATGCCCTGTTCGGAAATGAGCATTTGCAGAGGGCTGTACTCGATCTCGGGCCGGGATCGGGGCTGCGGCCGCGACCGCGATCGCGTCTGCGGACCAATGCCGAACAGCCGGTTCCGGGCGCCCTGGCCCACTCTCAAGTACTGTTTGTGCAATCCGATTGTCATTTCGGCTCTGGGAAACCGCACACGGTACACGCAGAACGCGGCACACTAGTTGTTGTCCGTACTCGTGTAAATAGACGCACTAGCTAATTTTTTAATAAAATCAATTATTAAAAATATGTTCAATTATGCAATTTAATTTTCTTTTTTAAAGCCAAGTGCTATGTGAAATTTGCGTAACGTTGCAGAAAATTGGACTTTCAACAAGGCTTCTGATTTTTTTTTATATTTTTTATTAATTGAAAAATCAAATACTCTTTAAGTGCATTATAGTATTGCGTTAATGTTTCTCTACTTACAAGTGATTACATTTCGACATATATATTTCGATTTGGACCAAAACGCGTTTTTAAAAGTAAAATTAAATAATTAAATTGACACTTTGTTTTTTTCTGTTTTTGAAACTTTCAATTTTTTTTCTTATTTTATATATGATGAAAAAGAGAATGTGTTTTTAAATTTTTTTTTCGATTTTATAAATTGGTTTTTTCTGTAATTTTTTGGTGAGGGGTTTAAATTTAAAATTTTATCTCGACAAATTTAAGTGGGTTTCTTTGCGTTCGTGTACTTCAAAAAGTAAACTTGAACTGAGCCGTAATAATGCAATTGAATTGTAAAAACAACATATTTAGTAATGTTCTTATCTAAAAATAATTTTTTTTTGTTGAAAATTACAAAAAAAAGATTTTAAAAAATAAAAATTTTAAAATATATTTTTTGAAATCTTTATATTTTAAAGCTGTTACAAACAGCCGAAATAAATTTCATATATGTTTTGATCAAATTATTAACTGAAATCAAATATTAAGTAAAATTTTTATTTAATACATTGTGAAGCTTTCTACGCAACTGTAGATTAAGTCAGAATTTTGAATTACATATCTTAATCTCTTTGGTTTTTTTTGTTATCAAATAAATAATTTAGGACCCAAACAGTTAAATGAAACAAAATTAAAATTTACATAAAAAATAATTAAATTTTATTTTAGACTTGATAGACGTGCGATTATAGATAAAAAAGATGACGTTTTGTAAAATAGGCGTTTTAAAATTTTTACAATTTGAAACATATCAGACGTGTTTGGAAATATACTCTAGGAAGAGTTGGGTTAATAAGATATTTTGGAACTCTTACTCGAGCTTGCACAAAACACAGAAGTTGAGTAACTTTGAGCAGTTATGGCGTAATAGTTTTCATATTGAGAGAAGGTTTCTGAACATGCCTGTTATTATTTTAAAGGAAATAAATTAGATATTATAACAAAAATACATTTGAAGCACTTGTTTAGATGGTTTACAGAGAGAAAAGTTTACGAAAGAACTAGTAATATGTTTTACAGTATTTGCCGTAAGTTTTACGGGTTCTTAAAAATATAAAATTTTTTTACTTTTATTATTTTTCACTTAAAAAGGAGCTAAATTTTAGAAAAAGTTTTTTGGTAACATTTAGTTTATTTCAAGATTTATTTATAAATAATTTATAAATATTTCAAGATTAATTTATAAATAATTTGAACCAAAAAATTGAAAAGGTACATGCTTAACAGTGCTGTAATGTATCTAGATACTGTATCTATAGATACGAAAATGAGTATCTGTATTTAAATACTTTGATATTTTTTGTATCGTGTATCTGTATCTCAAACCACAGTATTTTTTATTTGTATCTGTAGGATACTTTTTCTAAAATAAAATTAGTTCATTCGAAAAAACGTTTTTCAGGTGGGTTATTGCCATGAATACAGTTGGGCTTTTGTTTCGATTTTTTATATACATGTAATTGCTCATTTGAACTACCGACTTGCAAGAAATACCATAAGCTGTACGGCTGCGGTGCTGTATGTATACTTGTTTCTAGATACAAGCATCTCTATCTGTATCTAAATATATTTTATTTTAAGTATCTTTGTATCTCTATACTTTTTGATGCCGTGTATCTGTATCTAGATACAAATATAAAGTATCTATTACAACATTGATCGTTAATAATTATCAAGAATCAAATTCAAACCGAACTGAATTCAACTAAATCAAATTAAGCGGAACTGAATCAAACTGTACTAAATGAAATAAAAAAAAACAAAATTAAATCACGCCAATCCAAATTAGATTAAATCAAACTAGAACCAAATAAAGCAAATGAAACTCAAAGCAATACAAATCAAGCAGAGCCCAATCCAAAGGGAACAAAGCAAATCAATTTAAAGCAAATCGAACCAAAACGAAGCAAATCAAACGGAAAAAAGTCAAAGAAGAAGAAACAAAACGACGCCAAGTAAGACAGACCGAAGCAAACCACCAAATAAACCACTTATTACTGAAACAATAATCAATAATCAAACCAATTTTTCCATATGAATTTTATAATACTTCTGTTTTACCTCCATAAGTTTTAAATAGTGAATTATTTATTTCCAAATATCTAAAAAGTTTTTATATTTCGTTTATTATGTTTCCTTATTAAATCTATATATTAAAAAATATAGACATTTAAATTTATTTTCGACTGAAATTCCAATAAATTCCCAAATTAAAGTGATAATAATTTCATATAAAATTCATATAAAGTCCCATATAGGAAAAAAATATATTGAATTTTTCTGTGGTTTATTGGACGATTTGAAAAAAAAGTTTCTGCTTAAATTTTAAATATTTTTTTCCGATTAAATTGTGGTCTAACTGGTTTCTTTTTGTGGTCTAATTAGCAAAATTAATATTTCTCAAATTGTTTTCTATTTAAGTTATAACCTAAACTTAGAACTGTTTTTTATTTATAACTGTAAACTAAGAAATATAATTTAGAAAACACGTTTTAATTTGGAAATGTGTTTGGCACTATATTACCAAATTTAAAAAGTAAGGAACATATTATTAGATTTAAACAAATAAATGTATTTCAAAGTACTCAAATTACAATCGTTATAAATTTAATTATTTCTCTAAAGCTTCGGACGAATTTAAAGTAATGAGAGTAATAACTGTACATGTAAAATTGTTTACACTTTTTAGTTATAAAAAAATATATTACACGAATAATAATTTCTACTTACGTTTAATATTAGTATAAAAAATTTTATTTTTATAAAAAAATATCATAAAATTTAGTAAAAATATACTTGTAATTAATATTTGTATGTTTATATAGCAAAAAATAAGTACTGTGTTTTTCCGAGATTAAGACACTTTTTTGGTCTAAAACATACTTAAGACTTAAATTCGATGGAGGGTCAAAATAAAAGTATATTTATAGTTTTTCATTAAATATTTATTATTTATTCAATTAAAGTCAGTCATCATCTTCTGGAACACGATAGGGCTTATTTTTGGAGGATGTCTTGTTTTCGAAAAAACACGGTATATTCATATGTATTTTTAATAATACAACTTTAATTGTCCCAATTTCAAGTTAAGTTAACTCTAAAAAAATTTTCTTAACCATTGTTTATATCTAATTCTCTGTTTACACGGATTCTTTGAGTGCGTAAAAGGAGAATTAGATATATACCACAGAGGTGGATGGGAAAGCGACCCAGGAGAAAAGTAAAGCCCGCCTCCAAAAAAACTGATTTATACTTTTTACCAATGCATTTGTTTGAGCTATTTTAGCTGACAACTTTTAAAATGGCCAATTAAATATCTTATAAATGGCTACTTATTTTTAATATGCAAAAAGCTTTATATAAATGTAAAAAGTAACGATATACTCTTTGAAAGAAACATATTTATTGCACATTGAAATAGATTAATTGATATATTAAATAAGCAGTGAGGATTAAACGAACTTTCTGGAACTCAAATTGAGTATTTACATTGAATATCTCATCATGAAATTAACATAATTTTAAAGTTTTATTTTTAAACAATCAATTGGTATTGGTTCCGTTGTCAATTTAATGTAAAAAATCTTTTTAAATTGATAGAGAAAAATCAACAGCTATAGACTTTCTTGCACTTGATATTTAACAATTTTTGAAATAATTGCAATAAAAATAAGCTATAATTATATCATCTTCAAAAATTTTCATAAAATAAAGAACTTAGACACCGGCCCACTGGGAATACGCTCAAATACCCTCGTTGCTCATCCGCCCCTGGAATGCCGTAATTATTCATCTCACTAAAAAGTTTAAATTAAATATTTTCAAATTTAAGACATTAAATTTCAATTTATTTTCTGTAAGAAGAAAGTTTAGTAAATTAGAATTTTGAAAAAACATTGTTAGAAATTCTCTTCTAAAAAAGTTCAAGTTCATACTATTTTTCTTACTAATAAAACACTAAATTTAGCAATTTTTTTCCATATTGAGTAATTATAAATTTTTCCAATTTTAATTATAATTAACGTATTAAAAAATTATTTTGAAATATCAATTATAAAAAAAAACGAAACGAAATTTGAAATGATATACAATTTGTTAATTTCCTTAATTTGGAATTCCCTTATGCAAATTAGAGCATAGAAATTTGTTGTGTATAAAAAAATTTCCGGAACTTTAATAGCGGCCATAAATAAGTAATACGTTATGTGCCCATTTATACTAATATTGTCATTTTGAAGCTATGATCTTTGAAAAATTTGTGAAATTTTTTGTCTAAAGCAAGTGAAAATTACCGAATTTTATGTAAAATCAATTTAAATTCTTGAAAAAATTAAACGGAATTAAAATTCATTACTTAATCAGAAAATAATAAAAAAAGGAAACCTTAAACTTTTACTTTTGTTTTTTAAGAAAACCGATAATTTCGTATTTATGTTTATTTTGATTTTTTTACTTTACCGAGTACTGCAGAATTTTATTTTTGTTTTTTAAAAAAATCTAATTGAATTCTATTACGTATTAGGATCTACTATTTTTATCGTGCAATCAAATGAAAATAAGTAAAACACTAGGAAACTAGTTGTACAATTTACTATGAAGAGTTTGAAAAAAGTAACTGAAGTAAGTAGAGTTATTTAAATAAGTCACTCTCATTACTATTTTTTTCTAATTAAATTAAAATTAGGCCAAATGACAAGTTCATTAAATCAATAAATTGATTGAGTTCTTCATACTTACTCAACTTTTACTTTTTTTAAGTTAAACATTTCGACCTGAGTCAAAATCAATTCTTGTAAATCGTCATCAAACTTTTGTAAATGTGAACGTATGTGTATCAGGGAAAAAAATATTTTAAATTTTAATCTAACAGATTTTTTATTGACTCTTATTGTAAAAAATTATTAATACAATGAAAGTTTTTATTACATTATTGAACAACTTCATTGAATTTCGTTTTTTAATAACTGTTTTCATAAATTTAATAAAAACTTTTATAATATTATAAAATTTGTTGTAGTATTAATAAAAAAGTTTATTGGTTGAAAAATAACAAAATTTTCATTATATTTTTTTATAATAATAGTTTACAATATTTCTTTTAGTGTACGCGCATGCATTCAACATTTTTAGCACCATTACAATTATCTTCTGTTTTATTAGAGTTGGAGTGTTTATCAAATTTGAGGAAAGAGTTAGAAATGAAGATATTCTAGATCAAAAATTTTGTGAAGTAATTAATTTATATAAAATATTTCTTTCATATTCTAACTCAATTATATCATCGTAAGAACATGACAAATTAAGGATCAAAAAATCAACACATTTTCAAAAAATATTTTAGGCGTTTTTTGCGACTATAATAAAGTCAAAACGTTTTATCGGCGCTAAAATTAAATATTTTAACATTTCCTAATCTGTAATTTTTAAATTTGTACTTGTCCAGTAATGGTTTTAAGAATTGACAGTGATTTCGATTGTAAATGAAATAAGTTAAGAAATTGAATTGCTAGTAAATATTTATTACGGGAGAAAGGGAAAATTGTGCTACGAAAAATAAAAAAAAAAGTATAAAGTAGTCTGTAGATGAATTAAAAAAATGGAAGAAAAAATCGTTAGAGTGAAACACTCAAAACATGGTTTAGAAAAATTATATAAATATCTTAATATTTTACATTGTACAAACACATGTTTATAATTTTTTAAAACTTTCAATCTGTGGAAAAACACCTTTTGTAGAGAGGAATTTTCGGACCGGGTCGAATTACGCATAGACAATACATTTTTTTAAATTTTTGGAAACTGAATTTTTTAAATCAATTTTAAACGTGAAAATTTTAAAAGATGCGGAAAACATAATTTGCTGGTCCATGAAAAATTAGTTGCCAAATTTATCATGTTACAGGTATTCATTTAATATAAACCCTCTAAAGAAATCAGACACTGAATATCGTTTTTAACGGTCGAGAAAAAAATTACTGTTATTTCAAAACCACTATTGAGAATCAGCACAGTTCGATCCGATCCGAAAATTCCTCTCTATATGTTTTCATATGCATTGATCAGTCCATGTTTTATACGTTCATGTATTGAATATTTTGTTCTGTGGAGAAACGTTACGTGACAACAATGTTGTCAGTATAAGTATTTAAAAAAATAAGATTTTAAACTTATGGTTTAACATCGGAGTAAAATATTCAAATTAGGATTGGAATCGAGCTATTAAAATGGCTCATGTAATTTGTAATTTGGTACTAGATTATCGAAGCCGTTATTTTAACGGACTTTCAATTTTACGCTTAAAAATTTTGAATACGCAAAAGCTACACTTTAATTATTACATACTGGTTTTTAATTATATATTGTAACACACCACTCATTTCTCACCAGCAGTAGGGAGAAGTCCAATTTTTTCCGATAATTACAATTCGTTTATTCATATAAACTAATTTTACAATATAAAAGAATATATATACAATTATATTCCATAAAGTAAATGGATGTAAAATGAATGTAAGACTTGAAGCAACTGGACACCAGGCTTCTTTTGATTCGAAGAGAGAGAATGCGTGAATCTTTTTTCAGTAGTATGCGAGCATGATGCCTTGAAGCAGGACTTATAGCAATGGAAGGGGTACGCACCTTGATTTAAGTTTTCGACCATAATTAAAATATCAGACTTCCAGAAACATGCAGGGCGCTATTCGTGAACTCACCTAAGCTATTGAACAAAATTAACCCACATTTGGGTCCGTATCGTAACCATATACGTGATTGAAATGTATACCTTGATTCGCAAGGTTATCGCTACTCGGATAGCATTGTATCAAATGGAATTTGGCCAACCAAAAGACAGCTTGCACCCATTGGCACCAAACATCGTCATGGTCTCATTTTCCCTTATTTTATTTATTTTTTTACATGATTGCTATGGGGCATCTATCACCAAACAGGGCTCCACGAATGCTGTCGGGGTTTAAAAGAATGCCTATTGACACCACTTAAACAGGCTAACGGAGCACCTGGTGAAACTTAACGGGGCGAAAAGATGCCACGGGCGGCTAGTAGAGGTGTTCGGATTCACCTCTACCATAAGAAGGCTCCCACGGATGCCATCGGGGCACCTATCGCCGATCGGGGCTCCCCGAATGCTTCCGGGCCTAACGAATGGCTATTGGCACCCATCTTCGACCGACGGAGCACCCAACGAAGCCGACTGGGCGAAAAGATGCCTCGGAGCACCTTGCTTCGAAGCCGATTCGTTGCAAAAAAGGAATTTTTAGTTTGTACTTCTCTTTTTTCTTCTTTTTCTGACAAAACTCTAACTAAAACTGCCTCTAAACGGAGTCCAAACCGTGTTTTATACCCGCTTTCCTATATTATTTTCTTGCACGTTGCCTCATTTATTCCCTCCTTCATTATATTTTATTTTTTTAAAGTGTGCGCTCTATTAGGGACAATTTTGCCATTATATTTGAAAATATTTTTGAATAATGTAACGGCGGTCCGTTACAATATAGTGCAAAGAATACATAGATTCAGTCATTTTTTCTGAATTAACTTTATTATATTCTGATGTTGTATATCTAATTTTACGAAAATCTCTCAATTTGACGAGTTGATTTTTTAAAAAATAAAATTAATTTGGAAATGAAACTATTTTCATTATTTCATACAACAAGTTAATAGGATTAAACAAATCTAAAAAGAACTAAACAGATTCAATTCATGTTCTGATGCAATGTTATGTTTAATTAGTGAGGCTCTAATAACCCTAATGTTCGCCTTCCAACCTTAGGGTTTAGACATAGGTTGGTTCACTACTCGCTAGCTTTGACAACTATAGCCACCTTTATCACTAGACAAAATAGTACAAAATTGAAATGTGCGAAAACTTTGTCGGAATGGATCATGCAAAAAAAGAAGTCTAATAATATTTGTATTAAATTTACTAAGCATATTTACAGAAAACAGAATTAATGTGTAAGAAATGTATTAAAGACAATAATAAATAAAAAACATTAGTTCTTAACAATAATTCATTCAACTAATTTCGATATCGTTTACCATATTTGAGTCGTAGAGGTACAATAGCTAGGAAAGACATCCAATGTTCACGATCTGCAGCTACTGGCTATGGGGACTCCGAAAGTGGTCCTATTGTACATCGAAATAATCGGGACCATTGACTTAATCTGATTGCCCTATAGTTTTTTGAGTCTTCCCTTTAATTTAACTTCTGTTGAGGTATTAAAGACGACTTTTTATGCAGTTTTTACTTGTGGCAATCCTACAACGTGACCATACCACTTTAGCAGTGACTTTTTAAGTTTGAACAGCAGTGGTATATCTAATAATGCACAATAAAACTGCATCTTGGTATTTCGGTAAAAAAATGTATATGAAAAATCCTGATAAATAAAGTACAAAACTAAATGGTTAGATTAGTTTAAGATTTTTCAAATCTTAGACGGTTCTGTTTAAATTCTTAAAATGAATTACGTTTATAATTCTACTGTTTTCAGTAAATTAGTTAAGCACTAAACATGCGCAAAATAAGTTCAATTGTTTGATATAAAGTTACAAAAAAAACTTGAATTTCAATGTTCCGTAAACGTAAAAACACGAAAAAACCATTACTATAATATAAAAAAATAATTTTCTAAAGTCAACGAGAGACTGCCAAATTACTTCACGAATCAATTTTAATATTTACAAGCATAAAATTGTTTTTTGAAAGTTAGTAACAAATAAAAAATGAAATATATGTATCGCAATGAACATGCATAATTATTGTAAAAAATTTATACACATTCTCTTTAAAGTAAACTCTATTGAAAAAATACATGTTATATTTACATAGCAATTAAATGTATGTAATCGTACGAAAAGAAACTAATTGCAATTTCACCGAAAAAATTGATAACTTATTAAACGTTTCAGTATTTAAAGTAAGTATTTGAATTCGATTACACGATTACACGATTACACGATTACACGATTACACGATTACACGATTACTTTATGTATAAACTGATTTCCGCTTAACAATTTACACTTTCAATTGCACTTCAAATCTGCTAAGTAACTGAGAATATATTTGTAAGTTTCATTTGTTTTTAAATACATGAGTATTTGTTTTTAAGTACATGAGTATTTGTTTTTGAAGATTTAACCAACAATTATAAAAAAAAATTTGCATTTTAAATTAAACGACGTATATTGTTCAAAAAAAACAAAAAATTAATTAGAAACTATTATTTAGTAACAACGAAATTCCATTAATCAAAATCCCTAAGTATCAGTCAAGACGAATACTAAGAAAAACTAATCATTTAAAATTAAAATTTTCACTTGTTTCGAATAAAAAGGCTTCATTTTTGACTGAAATCAAACAAATTTTACTAAAATCTATACATAAGAAATTTCAAAGGCATAAGTACATAAAAAACCTTAAGAAATTTCGGAGAAGTACGTAATATACAAAAAATGAAGACTTGAAATCGATGGTGATTTAAAAGTACTAATAATAAAAATTTGACTTTTAAGAACATAAGAAATTTCTTTTGAAATATACTTTAAAATCTGTGATTAGTCAATTAGGTATGAGTAAAAACAAAAACTGTTCCAATGTTCTATTCCCATTTTACTAAATAGTAAAATTTTTACTTTGGAAAATAAAAGGTATATTGAGCTAAAATGAATATCACAAAAATCAGAAATGGGTGCTTAATTTTATTGCAAAATTTTACACAATTACCTTTAAAGATTTTAAAGATATAAAAAAACCCCCTGAAAACGAGTTTTTTTTTAAAAAAAAAAGATAGCTTCATTACGTTTTCTACACAGAATAAAGCAGCTACAAAAAAGTATTTTTTGAATGAGAACTTTGAAGTTTAACTGACATTAGATTTTTGTTAAAGCTTTTATTTTTTCTTTTTTGTGCTAAAATCTTTTAAAGTTTAGCATAACATTAATACGAAGGCAATTCCAAAAAAAAGTCTCATATAGTTTTAGATGTACAAAGAACCGTTAATGTTCTATAATTACTACATCACTTTAAAGGTTGAAGAAAGCTTTATTTTTCTACATAATCGACATTTTGGTCTACGCATTTTTGTAGACGTTGTAACAGTTTTACAATGCCCATGTCACCACTTACGAACATTTTTCACATTCACGCACTACTGTCCATACACTTCTGTCAATTGACGATAAATTTCTACCAGTTTAACACCTTTTGCGTTCAAAAATCGAATAACTGTGCGAACTACGCCCTTAGCGGTTAAGTTCATCGGGAAATTCATTTCGAATGACTACCAAGTCAAAACTGAGCATCCGAGCAAAACGCTTGCGTGTTTATATGGGGAAGGCACCACCCACAACAGTGGTGTCAACAACCGTATTAAGAGTTTCTCTACGTCTCCAAAAAATAAAAGACCTTTTTTGGGATTGCTCTCGCGAATAAAGGCTGTACCGTTTCTTTAGATCAGAATTATTATTGCATTTACATATATTTATTTACCTTTTAATTAATAAGCCATCATTTTTACATATTAATTTTATCTTCCGACTTGACATTTTTTAAGAAAATATCTCTTTTATTATGCTTCTCTTTTCAAATTCTTAGCAAAAATAATATTTTTTTTTCTCCGACAAACCTTTAACATTTTGTTAAGAATTAATTTTTAAATCTAAAGGATTAGAATAGGGATGTTAAAATTGCGTTATGCAGGCCGCATGTGGCCCGGGATAAAAATTTCTACACCCCAATCAATATATTCTATGTAAAATAAGAATAAAAAAATAAATAGAATTAGAAACAAAACCAGCGTATAAAATACACTTTCTTTATAAACTATCAGAACATAAACAGTAATTTAACTTTATATATATTTATTACAATGTCTTATTCAAAACAAAAATATTTGTTTTAATAAACATTAATTTTTTTGAAGTCGAAATTTTTCAAAGCATGCATATTGACTAACGAGTTTTTTGTTTTTCTATATTTGAACAATGAGCAGTCTATATTTAATAAGTCCATGAAATTATTGAATGTAACCGTTACAATTGATTCTACAACGAGTTTCGTTACTTATACTATCATGCCGATTTGCGTTGAATTATTAGTTTTTGACAAGTTTAGATACAATTTTTTTTTCACTGTGGATATCAGTATAAAAAGGAAGACTGAAATTCAAAATATGGAGAGAACTGGATTCTTTGTTGGATCAAGCACAAATGTAGTTTTTAAAATCATTTTTACCTTGTCAATGTCTGCTGCTAGTGTTGGGCGGAAAATATTTGAAATTTTTTGCCAACAATTTTTTTGTTCACTTATAAAAAAACCATTAATATTATACAAGTTTTTACTATATTAAACAATAATTTTATTGAATACCATTCTTCAATAGCTATTTTTATAAAGTTATTATAATTTTTTAAAAAAATCAAAAGGAAAGTTTATATTTTATAAAGCTAAATAAAAGAAATCTATAACTTTTTTAATAACATTTAGAAATTTATTTTGATAAATATCCTTTAAACTTAATTAAAATTTTTACAACGTTAATTTAAATAGCCTTTTTAAACAATTCTTATTAAAAAATAAGTTAATAAACCATAAAAAGGAACTTAATAAAATTAAATAAAAATTTCATGAATACCCGTATAGCCAAAATAGTACATTTATACATCTAATATACGCCTTTTCCACTAATTTCTCAACAATGAAACGTCCAATAGATGTAGAAATTTTATTAAGAAAAAATATAGAATTTTGAAACATTTTTTTCTCCATAACGTGTTTTTTTGCATTTCGATCAGTCATTTATTCGTGTGTCGTTGATATAATACTTAGTGCTTCACTGAACCAAAAAGCTGTACTGTAAAAATTGCAACATTCTGCGATAGTTGTGAGAATAAACCACACGTTTGCCATATTCTAACAAAGTTCAAAAGTAACATTCTTTTGTAATTACTTATAAACTTGAATTTAATTAAAATATTATATTTTAAACTGTTATAGGCATGATAAAAAACTTATATGTGAAAATGCAACTTGCTTGGCATAGTAATGTTCAACCAAGTATTCGTTAAACTAATTTTTGGTTTGTTGTGTTATGCATGTTAAACTTTACACCCATTTTCCTTGATAATTATGATGTTTACGTTATTTTGTATAATACAAGACATGGGTCAGAAACAAAATAATACAAATGTTAAGTGTGAGTTGTATACGCCTTACAAGGCCTGATGATGACCAAAAAGCAATTTTTACATAAGAGACTTTAATAGTTCTTGTGCAGAAAATGTACAGTCACATATTTCTTAATTGTATTTGTAATATTAAAAAAGAATTTTAAAAATATTGCCATTTTAAATCAACGTACAGCGATAACTTAAAGGAGTAACAATATTAAATTTTGACTAAGATGGCAAAAGCTATTTCAAGTATATGTCAAATATATTAAGTAAGTTCATAGTTTAAACTTATTTCTAACTTAAGTTTGGAAATCCATTAAGAGGTAAGTTTTATTGTAGGTTAAACGATTTTTTTTTTAAAAAACTCTTAATTTAGTAATACAATATTCTACAAAGAAATCTTTATTAAAATTTGCTAATTTTTGTTAATTAGTAGTGGAAGATAAAAAAAACTTAATTAGCAATAGTACGGCCTTCTTATGCAACAACATGGCAAACAATGACAACCCTGAATGTAATAAATGTATAAATAATAATTACAGTTGAAGACTTCAGCTAGTTTCGCTTGTCTGTTTCAATACGTTGATTTTCGAGACTTTTTTTTTCTGACAAGAGCATGTAGTCATTTTAATACATTTTTCAAAAAAAAATTAAGAAAGTAAACCTTGACTTTAACAATGAATGTTACATTTGATATTTGTATTCAGTCGAGTTTTTTTCGCAATTAATTTTTAGCGAATTTAAACATCGCTTAAAAAAACAAATCATTTTCATAAATACTTTAACGTCCTTAGTTTACTTTTCTTTATAAATGCTTGTAAATGATTGTTTAAGAGCCACTTCTGGCTTTTTACAAAGCTTCATAGATATATAAGATTTCAAAATGTAGATGACCGTTCTCCTGTTACCTGATAGATAGCTTTCAAGTAATATCGTGTTATTAGAGATATAAAAGATGTTTTGATTAGCCTATTTTGAATGTAATTATCATCCATATCATAGGTTGATTTTATGTTACAAAAAGCGATTACTTTTATGTTGATAAAAACATTCTTTACGAAATAATCACTAGTTATAATAGTGCAAACTTCTTATTTTAAAAACTTTATTATTGAAAGTTGTCATTTTTTAAATTTTTTTTTATAAAACTTTTGGTTAAGTGAGCAAGTGATGAACAAAAAGCTTTATTATAGAAAGAGGTTAAAAATGACACTAATACTAACACCATAAAAAAACATTTTACCCCCTTCCTCAAAATTGTGCTTTATAATTTTAAATTTTTTTTGATTTTGCTATACACTGAAAAAAATAACGTACGCG
>AGDA01085457.1:0-10202 GCA_000281935.1 Mengenilla moldrzyki | reverse complement strand
GGAGAAAAATAAAAGTCGAAATTTGTTCCCTAGTGTTATGTTTCATAAAAATGGAAAATAATTTGAAAAGGTTGAAAAGTGTTTGAAACACTTGTTGCTCTTGTTAAGGTCTAAAACTTCATGAAAACGTGCATTAAGATCATTTAAAGTTTCTGTTTTCAGAGAATTACAAAATTTCAAATTATATTTGTTTAAAGCCTTGTTTTTAACTTTAAATAATATAGGAAGTACGTAACCTATAATCCCCCATTTTCTTCTTGTTGAAAAACAATTGGCTCTATTACATTTCAGTATTCTATTAAGAAATCTAGCTCTTGTATTTTAAATTTGTTTTTCTAATTGCTCACAAATTGTATTTAAAATAAATAGTCAAATATTAAGTCGTGCTTGCTAGCCGGAGTTAGCACCCTTGCACTATAACCGTACGGCTTAATGTACTTCTAGCAAGCCGGTAGTTTAAATGAGCAATTACATGTATATAAAAAATCCAAGCAAACGCCCAACTGTGTTTCGTGGCAATAACCCACCTGAAAAATATTTTTTTTTCGGAAGAACTAATTTTATTTTAGAAAAAGTATTTTACAGATACAAATTAAAGATACTGTGGTTTGAGATACAGATACAGATACAAGGTACAAAAAATATCAAAGTGTCTAGATGCAGATACAGATACTCATTTTTGTATCTACTTACAGTATCTAGGTACAGTATCTAGATACAAGTATCTAGATACATTACAGCGCTGATCTGAATCGAAATTAGTAAAAATCGATGTATCGAAAGAAATCGATAATTGAATTTTATTATATATGGCATCTTAAGTAGTTACACTATATTTTGTTTTACTTTAGTTTTAGTATTTTTAAAGATATGATTTTAAATGTTAAAAATGGAGCTTTTAGCCCTGGTCCACTTACGTCATTTTGGTCAAATGGAAAACTTTCCTTTTCATATTTTGTTTTCTTTTTTGCATTTTTTAAATTGATTTCTAATTTTCATACACTGTGAAACATTTGGTATCTAAAAGTTCCAAAAACACGGTTGAACTTAATATAATCAATTATTCATTACTGCCTACGGCTACTTCATAGTCAAGTTTTTAAAAGCAGTTGAAAAACGTATAAGAAAATCATCAGATTTTTAAAAGATTAGTAGAAATGCACGCTAAGAACTTTGTAAACTTGATAAAAATTGAACCAAGCTATTTACGTACGATATATCCTAGTCCATTTATGGATTTATTATTGAATAATTTTGAACTGACTATAGACGAAAAGAAAGTTCTAGCCATGGAAGTATTTATGGCAGGCATTGATACGATAACGACAACGTTAGCTCTCACGTTACACTATTTGGCCCATAATAAGGATGTTCAAGAGAGAGCTAAGCAAGAAGCTTGTCAACGAGAAGATTACAACGATATGCCGTATCTTAAAGCTTGTCTGCGTGAAACGTTACGTCTATGTCCGACTGCAGGCGGCACTTCTCGTATTTTGGATCAGCCTGTTCAATTTCGAGACTATGATCCAGTGCCTGCTAACGTAACTTTTTTTTAAATATTTATACAGAAATCTTAAACCTTCCTTAAATATGTGAATACTTGTTCTTACTTTTTTGATAAATTCTCATGAGTAAGTTGAGGTAATTATACAATTGAAATTATACAAACTTATTTTTTATGTTCGGTTGACTGTTTTTTGCTTATTTATAATCAAATTTGCTCTCTACTAATTTCACTTACGTTATTAGCACTCGAACTTAAATTTAATCGCTTACAACAAAGGCTGAAACCCTAAAAACCGGTTGAGAATTTTTATTTTCTCACCAAAATATTTAGGCTGCATTCACTAATTCAAGGGTTTTACACTTTTTGAGTAAATCAAAATGGTGTATACTGTTCGTTCTGTGTTCTAGTATTGACGTAGAATTTAGTGTTGCCTTATTAAGTTTATGATATTTTTCACGTTTAGAGCAAAATGTATGAATCCATAAAAAATATTGTGGATACGGGTGTATTGTGGACTGCAAAATGTCTCATCAACGTTTACTTCTGCAACTTTCTCCTCTATTTATTTTCGCATCGAATATGATATGTAAAAAATACACCATGGCAATACTGTACTTTTCGTCATTACCAGAGCACAGAACGCACAATGATCACCATTTTGTTTTACTCAAAAAGTGTAAAACCTTTGAATAAGTGAATGCACCCTTATTTAACGTCTCTGAGAATACAGTTTTATTCTGTGGAAAACTTCGCAAAGCACAAGTGCGTTCATTTATTGACAATGCGATTGTTACAAAGCAATTGTAACAATAGCAATCTAATCTTATTTGTAATTGTTACAAATGCGATAGTTACAAATTACTTGTATATTTGGTCTGTATGTATTGTAATTTTTCCCGGCACATTTTTTGTATAATTTACGGTTAGCTCGGAGATAAATTGTAGCAATAAGAACTTTTGTGAATGCATGCTATTGTTACAATTTTTATATAAACGATTGTAATTGCTACAAGAACATGGCCACCTTTATTCTGAACGCTGATAATTGTAACAGTTATTTGATATTGTCAATAAATGAACGCAGCCCAGAAATTTAAAAATGGTTTTTTAAGTTTTAGTCTCTATTTTAATAGACCAAACTAAATTTTAATACATTAGAAACAAGTAGAGAATCTAAATAAACAGAAACAAATGACAGCGGTTCAAAGTAAAGAAGAGCCAAAATATTTTTTGAAAAAAAAATTATATAAAATAAAACAATAAGAAAATTGCAAACACCCTTAATACTAATATAAAATTTGTATAATTTTTTTTTCATTAGTAAAAGTTTTTTCATTTCACTACATAGACAAAAATATTCTTTATATATTTCTTCAAAGTTTACAAGTTGAGCGATCAATGATCTGCTCACTTTTGAAACAACTCCATTAACGCCATATTTTATTCACAAAATTGCTATTTTGTGATTATATTGCAGCGCTCGTTGTGGCCATGGTGCGTTTTCCAAGAACTAGTTTTTGCGCAAACTATAGATGTTTTATTTTTATGTCATGGACGTATGAGACATGGACTGCACATCTCTTTGTTCTCAATGTGAAAACATAAAAGGTTTTTTATGAAAAGTGCTCATTTTCCATTTCAGTTTCCGTTAAGTCCGGTAGTAACTGAAACTAACATTAAATATGTTGCGATGAACTTTTTTATATTTCCTATAATTTACTTAATTTTTGACGCTCATTTTAACAAAAAAATCGTTATAAATTGCTTGATAAATTAATGATATAGTGCCGAAATTTTTAAATTCAATGTGAATAACTTACGAATTCAAATTTCAAAATAACGACATGAACCTGCGCATTATTTACAAATAACTTTTTATGTTTTCATACCGAGAACAAAGAGACGCGCAGTCCATGTCTTATACGTCCATGTTCTATGTCTACTATTCTGTGTTTCTGACTTTTCCCCACACAACTTTTCATGGTTGTGTTATAATTATTTACTCACTTCTTTGTTTCCATTTTAAAAATATTAATACAAATTCGAATTAAATTTTGTTGAAACAATTGTTCAAAACAAAATTAAAGCGTAGTGGGTCAAATTGATCCCAAATTTTTAGGATCAAGATCTTTAAAGGCCCAATCGAAATGGCACTAACGATGCATATTTTTTAGTAAAGTAATTTCTTAGGTAAATGAATAACCAAATGCACTCAAAGAAATATTTTCATATATTCTGAAGTAATCAATTTATTAACTTTTTTGCAAGTAAAAATTATTATTTAATTTATGTTGTCTCTGTTAGACCTTTTTTGGCGAGCAACCTGGTCATCTTTGGTTGCAAATTTTTGTATTTTGGCGAACTTGGTTGTAACTATTCGTAAGCATTTTTTCTATCTGTGTTATAAAAGACTAAAAACGTTTCTAACGGGTTTTCAAAAAAATTTATCGTAAGCGACTCACTGTGCTCGTAAGTTATTCTTTGTTCTGCTTTAACTGCAGAAAAGTAATGTAAAATAAACTTGGAACCCAAAATTTTAGGTATTTTTTAAAAAACGAATAGAACACAGAACTTTTTGTTCTGTATTTCCAAAATTCAAATATTTAAGAAAGAAAATGAAAACTAACTTGGTCGTAATCATATTTTGGCGAACATTGGTTGCAACCTGAATTGTAACTAGTATTAACCAAAAACGTAACTAGGTTGCTCGCCAAAAAAGATCTATTGTCATTTTAAGTGTTTTACAACAACATTCAACAACAATTTTATACTTTCGCTCATTATTTTAAAATTTTTTCTTCGTACTTTCCAAACTTTTGAAATTTGGCAGGTCGAGAATTTTCTATTTACGTTAATAAAACATAGAATAAAATTTTTTAACAAATGTTTTTTGATTTACAATTCGATTACTTTTTATCTTTCAATAGGCTTTTAAAAACTAGTTATAAGCAAATAAAATATTAAAATAATTTTCAAACATTTTAGACAATAATCTCTGTTTTTAATTCAATAACGTCACTTGATAATAATTATTTTCGTGACCCTGATCGATATTGGCCTGATCGTTGGCTTAGCTCCGAGCGTAATCAATACCACCCTTTTGCTTCTTTACCATTTGGACATGGACCTCGCACCTGTCCTGGAAAACGATTTGCATACCAAGAAATGATTATTCTACTTTCTAAGGTAATTAATTTCTAATGTTTGACGTATACAGATAAAAAGTTCTACTTATTTCTAAGTAAATACCTATATTATAAAAAAAAACCATAAACGTATACTTATTTTTTGCTATATTAGTATACAATTATTAATTTCAAGTATACTTTTACTAAATCTTATGATATCCTTTATAAAAACAAAATTTAATATAATAGTCCAAAATCTAAGTAGAAATTTTTACCCGTGTAGCTTTTCTTGAAATTATATACAATTTTACTGCAAAATATGTACTGTTTTCAAATATAAATATCTGAAATCCTAAATCTCACTGATTACAAAACTGAACTATTTTTGAAAAGTTTAAGGCTAGTTTTCAGTATGAAGATTTTTTTCTTAGTAGAGTCAGGCCTAAATTGTCTGTTTTTTGTCAATAGTAGCTGGGCAATATTTCTCGGTAGCCAAATATAAATTTATAGAAACCTGTACAGCCACTTGATTTTAACGGTAACACTAATCAACAAATTTGAACTTTGAAAAATACCCCTTTGCAGTTTTATGATTTTCTATTAGACATTGGTCTGAAAACACTTAAAATGAAAACGAAAATTTTCTGCGTCCTCTAGTTTTTTGGGGAGAGGAAGAAATGTATTTTTAAAGTTTAAAAAATCATAGAAAAAAATCCCTTCGAGCAATAGTATTAGAATTTCGTGAAAAAATAAAAAAAGTTTTCGTCAATGTACCCACAAAATTTCAAGTCAATATCTCAAACAAATCTTGAGTTATTCTCAAATATGTTCGGAAAAACGCCAAAAAAACGTGTTTATTAGCATTTTTTTTTCGTTTTTATTTTTTTAAAAAGTAAGCACGTTATGGCGTTAAAATTATTTTTCCTAGAAAGAATATGTGCCCTTGAATATCCGTAAAAAATTTTTTTTATATCGCAAATAGCACAGAGGAATTTTTTAAAAATTGCACTTCAATTTCCAATTTTCTCATAATGAAAAAAACAACGTTCTGCGCAGCACAGAGTTGCCAAATTACTTTTTAATGCAGCCATTTCTTAATTGAAGTTTTTCGAAGTTTTAAGAAATGGGGGACTTAAAGTAAAGTTTTCCAGGTATTATTTGGTACTTTTTTTGTACCTAATACTTCAAAATCCCTGTGCTTTATCCTTATAAATGTGAACGGTTTAAAGTTAAGTAATATTAAAAGTAATACATATAAAAAAATTGCGGTACTTAATTTTCAAACATAAATATCATCTTTCTTCTTATAAAATTGCTTGAAAGTTATTTTAACTTTTCTTTTATAATAACCATACAAAAAAATCTGTCTTCTTTACAAACTGTTCATGTTAATATAAACATATTTTTCAAGCCTTTTTATATGTTGAAATACGACATTTATGCTTTGAAATAAGGTACCATCATTTTTTTATACGTATTATTTTAAATATTACTTAAGTTTTAACCGTTCACATTTATAAAGATATCGCGTAGAGATTTTGAAGAATTAGGTACAAAAAAATACCAAATAATAACTGACAACTTTATTTTGAATCCGCTGTTTTTTAAAAGTTCGAAAAACTTCAATTAAGAAATAACTGTATTCAAAAGTAATTTGGCAACCCTGTGCTGTGCAGAACGTTATTTTTTTTCGTATGAGAAAATTGGAAATTGAAGTGCAATTTTTAAAAAATTCCCCTGTGCTAACTATTAGCGATATAAAAAAAAAATTTACGGATGTTCACGGACAGATATGCTTTTTGGAAAAAATAACTTTAACACCATAACGTGCTTACTTTTTTTTTAAAAAAATAAAAACGAAAAAAGTTTTGCTAAAAAACATGTTTTTTTGACGTTTTTCCGAACATATTTGAGAATAACTCAAGATTTGTTTGAGATATTGACTTGAAATTTTGTGGGTACATTGACGAAAACTTTTTTTATTTTTTCACGAAATTCTAATGTTATTGCTCGAAGGGATTTTTTTCTATGATTTTTTAAACTTTAAAAATACATTTCTACCCCTCCCCAAAAAACTAGATACAGAAAATTTTCGTTTTCATTTTCATTTTAATGTTTGCAGACCAATGTCTAACAGAAAATCGTAAAACTGTAGAGTGATTTTCTTTGTTGCTGATTAGTCTAATATGAGATACTTAAAAAGTGCTATTTAATTTCGATTGCATTAAAATCGTCAAAAAAGTCCTTAACGAATTGGAATCTGATTAATATTCATATTTCTATTTTAGTTGCTCTTGATCATATTTTAGTTCTATTTTTTGTATTGAATGTTATAGCATTTATCGACATAAAAACATCGTTTGAATGATCGTATAAATAATCCTATAGCAGGACACCGTCTATACAAAAGTTTTTTGACAATAATAATCTTAACAGTTGTCGAAAAAACATTTTAAGTATAACTTTAAAATAAAAGTGGCTGTACGGAAATGTCTTGAAGCGAGGTTTCACGGATATAATTTGAAGTTATAAAAAAATAAAAAAGTATTTTTTTTAAAATAATAAATTGTTATCTCAAAAAATACAAAGATACAGAATATATAAATAGCGTCTTAAAAAAATTTGAGATAGTCTTTTTTTACCCATTTTTTCAATAAAATTTTAAATTTTTATACTTATGATAAATATTTAGATCCTTCAAAGGTTCAAAGTACATTCTGATGATCCGCCGGTCGTAAGCATGATTTATCGGTTAAATCGAATACCAGAAAGACCAATAAATATTAAGCTTGAACGATTAGTATGAACTTAAATTAATGTCATACTGAGATGCTGACAAATTTCTACAATGTGGTTGAATGGATATCTATAGATGTCAACGAGTCGAACATATCGTTCCTTATAGTCGGACAGAAACTTAAGATCACTGTTAGAAAGGGTTTTAATGGAACATTTGTTTCTGTGCAAAAATATAATGAGTGGTAATAAATTGATGTTAATTCATTTAATCTTGAGCAATTTTTTAATAAAACGTTATGAATATAACTTGTTTGTATTCGAGGCATAAAAACTTAGTAAAAGAAAAACAAATATTTAAATAAAACATAACGAAGTTGATTAATGAAGAAGTGACAAATATATATAGTCTGTACTGAAATATTGACCACACCCCAGGAGAAGTCCTTAGATGTTTTCGTAAATACACTTGGGTCACCAAAGTTTATATCCCAAGTTATTACACGTAGGTAGTTTTTAGCATGAATGGCATCGAAAATTCGTAGAAGATGGTAGCATCTGCAAAGGGAGGAACATAGAATGTCCACCCTTATCGAATGGTCACGTAAAAAGTCGTGTTTTTATTTTACCTACACCTGATTTTTTTGAGGATTTACAACATCGAAGTATGCAAGCGATGAATTCTATAACCAGAGATCAGCTGATTCGTGTACGGCACAAATGAGCTACTGTTTTGACATTTTTCATGTAACACACAATGCTCATATTGAATGTGTATAGTCGTGTTCAAAAAGTATGCCCTGTTCGAGACAAAATTGAAAAGTATTTTTGCAAACTTACTCCGTCTTGTGCAAAATATAGGAGTTGAGTACTTCTGAGTAGCTATGGCACAATTTTTGAACACAACTTGTGATTAGTGTTCCCTCTAATTTTTTTTTAGAGCTGCGCGGCTAAAAATTTCTTTTGTGCAAAAATTACTGTAACCAAAAACAATTTGTGCGAATTTCATTTATTTATTTAAACATATTTCTTACATATTTTTTCACTTATTTTTTTATATATAGCTATTTAAATTTGCATTACTTTGCCGTTTTGACCAATATCAATTCTCTGTCACCATTATCAATATCAATGTTGTTCATTAGTTCTTGAAGTGTTTCCTAATCGATTTTGATATATGAAGTATTTTTGCAGAGTTTGGTTTTTTTTACAATAAGTGAATTTTCGTGCGCGCACATTATTTTTTCTGTTCAACTTTTTATACTAACCATAAAATCATTGCGCGGTCACGCACCTTTGCAGCTTAGAGGGAACACTGCTCGTCATAATCGTAAACTTTTTCTATCCATTAACGTCTATCATTTGTAATTTGGGAGAAATAAATGCTCGAAATATACTCTTTCTTTTTAAAAAATATTGTATATATTAAGTCTACCGGAAAGTTATGTCCGTTTTTGGAATAAAACAAAATACAATTTTTTTGTTACCGCCAATTAACTTTATTGAATAATATAATTGCCATTATTATTAATGATTTCGTGCCAGAAAAGGATCTTGCTCCAACATTGTCTTAATAACATCGTCAACGATCAAAGATGGTCGCCCAAAACGTGATTTATCAGAAAGGTCGAAATCACCTGTTTCAAATTTTTCGTACCATCTTCTGCATGTCCTATTAGAAACTGTACTTTCACCAAACACTTTCAATAAATTTCTACATGCTTCTGTAGTATTTCTTCCTTGTTGAAATTCATATAAAATACAGTGGCGTAAATGAACTTTATCAGTTACCATGGGTATACTATCGTTTCACACTTAAGACTAATGTGAATCAACTTTGTTATAGTTTATTTGCTACGGCAGTACGTATACATTTAGCGATAAAAATATAGAGCCCAACGTGGAATAAATAAACATGTGCTTACGTGACGAAAATGACGTCATAAATTTGGGCACAGAACTTTCCGGTAGACCTAATATATATATATATAGTAATACATTGGTTATCGGTTACAATTGTTATATATGAATGTGGAGTGATGAATTATCCATAAATCAGTAATAATTTTTCAAGCTAAGAAAATTATTAATAAATGTGTATATGTAAATTCAATTTATCTAAAATAACGTTTAATTCTTAAAAAATATCAATAATTGTAATAAGATTATAATTAAAATTTATTTCCATCATGTGTTTAAAAGCGAACGAATTCAAACTCGTTTCTAACTAACGGCGACCTAAACGTGGAATCAATGGCAGAAAATGCAACCTCGTATTGGTTATTTGAACTGGCTCCTTCTTCAGTTTTTCAGCATAGTGTACAAACGTTTTTAATAGGCGTCGTTTTTTGCCCAATTTAGGCCCAACTTCCAGTACCTTCTCACGCTTCTCTAGTTCTATTATTCCTATAAAAAGCAGTAAATATTCAGTTCAGTGTCTTTACAAAGTTTCATAATTAGACTGAAAACTAGCTCGAAAAACATGTACATTGAAATATAAGCATGATTCTTTCAAATTAGGAAGATCCAAAAAAACCAAGGTAAAAACTAAACAATGAGAGTTCTAGTTCAAAGCCAAACGGTCACTCTAGGAGGTTAAAAATGAAAAAAGATTATATATACGGGTACAATTTTAACCCCTTACAATTTACCTCTTTATTAAAAAATTAGCCGCATCATGTCCCTCTAGTATTTTGGAATAGAACTTAAAGCCTAAACTATAAATATTAGAGTGTCCGAGCAAAAGTAATCACTTTTGTACGCATGTTATTTTTTGCTAAGAACAGTATGCAAAAAATGCTTTGTGCGTTTTTAAACTACAAATATACAAG
>AGDA01085437.1:0-13255 GCA_000281935.1 Mengenilla moldrzyki | reverse complement strand
TCATTTGTACTAGAAGTGGTTGTAGGAAAAGTATGACTTGTTATCAAAGTGTTATTACTGTTATTATCGTTAAAATTATGAGAATTTAAATAATTTTGTGATAATCTTTCAGGTACTGTAGTTTTATTAGTGACTGCTGTAGTAGTAGTAGTAGTAGTAGTAGCAGTAGTAGTAATGGTAGTGCTACTAGTAACTGCTGGCGGCGATAAAATTACGGGAAAAGAACTCGCTTTAATTCGTGCATGAAGCTCCAAGTAACGAGAATAAAACCTTCAAAAAAATCATTGATTCAATCGTTAATTTGTACACACAAAAAGCACACAAAACATGGTAGAACAAAAGTTCACATTTAGCCACAAGAAAACATGTTTTACTTACTTCTTATCCGATTCGAAACTTTGAGTTCGTCTCAGTGCAACTTCCGAATCTGAATTCAATTTTGGTGAATCGGTTTTAAGATATTCAACATTTTTATCACCAATAGCTGTATATTTTTACAAAGGCAAATAAGTCTAAAATTAAAAAAAAAGATTGAAAATTACCTTTAAGCTTAGAATCATTGACAAGTCTATTAGTTAAAGACCCTGGACGTCTCCAAGAAAGCTCTTCTGCTTTTTTATTGCTTTCATTATTGATAGCTAATGGACTAACAAGTGAAGATTCATTGCCTTCACTCGGTACAGATTTTGGTAGCAAATTTTGTTCTTTAGGAACACTAGATTCGAGTAAATCAGTACTAGAAATCGAATTCGGTGTTACTTTATTAGCGATTTCAATATTCTCTGAAATAAATAATAAAGTTCACATTGTGGCATAAAATAAAAATTATTAACTTTCTTCGTATTGTTGCAATAGATTACTATAATTAAATATAATGTAATTTCAAAATGCCTTTACAATTACAGAAAAATTTAGGTTCTATATAAATTAAATTCAGAAAATATTTAAAGTTTACATGACTGATATTAAATACTCAAAATTTTAGTTAATCGCTATGCACTAAAAAAAAATAATTTAACAACACTGCGTTATTAATTCCATGTCATTAATTTGATAAAAAATGTTATTAAATATATTATACATTACAATATTGAAGTGAATTACTTATAACACGGTTATTGATTAATAGCAACTGCTACATCAAGAAAAAAAAATACAGAAACCCGTTAAAAAATTGACATCAAATTAAAGGTCGGTTGTTTGTAGTACTAAATGCTTAAAAATAACCAGAGTTTTATTTAAATAAACAAAAAAAAGGTTGCAAGTAGAATTCAAAATTACGTTTCTGTTACTTTATTTACAAACTTTTATGTTAAATAGACAAAGTATTTTTATCAGTTTAAAGATACTAACACATTTTAATGAAGTCTATAAGATATTTCGTTACTTCATTTTCACAACATTTTTTGTTAAATCAGTAATAATTTTAGTTAAATTTACATATTTTTTTTCATAAACTATCTTTTAACAAATACACATGAATATTAAGGACTTCAGAAATCTGTAAAATTCAATAGGCTAGTTCTGGAAACTAACAGACCTACTCATAACCTGTAAATACACAGAGATTTCATAACGTGAAGAACATCGTAATGATGAGACGATTTAACGGTTTCATAAATTAAGTTCAAACGAATTAACTACACATTATCTTCATAATGTAAAAAAACTGGGGAACAACAATTTAACTACCTCATAATATCGAAGAAAGTTTAGATTATTTGATTATGAAACCTTTTTCACTGTTGTCATTACGATCAGCGTAAATCACAGATTGTTTATCAGGCAACTTTTCCACACGATTCCGTTGATTTTCATCAAATCGTGTACCAACAACCGGCTTAATATTTACACTATTTATTTCAGCATCTGAATAGCCATCGAGTATTTTCTCCTCATTTTTATCAACATCGCTAGCATCACTGATCTTCTTTAGCTTATTGGGCAACTGGTTGAACGACTGGTCATCAAAATGTGTTTTGCTTTCAAGCCGTTTACGGCTTTGACGTCGCTTCATAATTTCATCAAAATTCAATGTCTGCTGTAAATCTCGTAAGTGATTCACCAAACTACAATTGCATACATCGAAAACTGTCTGCCCCTGTTTATTCTTAATGTCCATATCAGCATTGTGTGCAATAAGCATTTCACATGATTCCTTTTTACCCCAATACGCAGCCGCATGTAACGCTGTCCATCCGTCAAAGTCTTGCTTATCAATATCCACTTTCGGTGACTTCAACAGTAATTCCATCACCTTTAAATAGCCTTTCGAAGCAGCCACGTGCAGCGCACTGGCTCCGGACTTCGGATGTACCACGTCTGGATATTCATTAAACGTAGAAATTTTCTTCGCATCTTCAAGCATAATTCTTTCCTCTTTTGAGCGTGCTTCATCTTGATTGATTCCTGCTTAACTTTAATCAGAATAAACTCAAAATTTTCTAACACTAAACCAAATAAATTCAACTAAACACTTCATCTACAATATTTTATAAAATTTCAAAAGTTTTTATCGTGTAATAACAGCGTGAAAATAAAATATTAATAGTTGCGAAAGATTCTATTGATACTAAAGTTTAAAACAACATAAATTCGCGTGAAAAAACTAACTTAAATTCTTCTTATTGGATTGTTTGTTCTTGAATAATATCAGTTATTTTTCGAAGTCGCACAAGAAGTTTCACAAACATGAAAGCCAAAAATTAAATACTGTCTGCTTGATGTAGTAAATTATGAGACGATCAAAAATATCCGTACAACCACATGGTTTTTATAACGATCGCAAAATGGTCAAAAATGGGATTAAATTTTCATTGCGTTAAAACCATAAAAATGACGTTTTAATGAATTTAAATTTAATGATTACTGATAATTCATTTTTAATCGCGTTTGGCCGTATTTTGGTTATATTTTTTACATTGTTTGATATAGTGATTCTTGTCATTAAAACATCATAAGAATGATTGTATAAATCACTCTATAACGGGGCATTGTCTACATAAAAGTTGCATTAAAAAAAGGTTTTTTTGACAATAATTACCTCAAAACTCGCTGAAAAAATGTTTTAGAGAGGACTTTGGGACAAAATAGTCGTATGAGACTTTATTCAAAATAAAGCATTATGAGGTTAAGCAAAATAGGAAACGTAAAAATTAGGCCTTTAAGAAATCAAGACTCAATTATACAAGAGGGTTTGTATGATTTTAGATAAGACAAATTATTTACTGAGAATTTCCTTCGCACGTTAAAGAAAGACTCAAAAAATAATTATATTATCTTTTAAAAAACATCAGAAACTTTGCAAGTTAATATAAATTTTACAAAAAGTCAATTTTCATTAAAAAAAAATCTTGTTTCCGAACATCAATCAGTGTAAATTTTCTAATGCTTAATAGTTAATACCATCAATATAAACAATAGCCTACATACCAAAATAAATAAATTGACATAACATCCTCAAAATGAACCATTATTTATAAGTTTAATGTTAAGTTAAAAATAGGATAAAAACCTCTTTGTTTCATTTCAGATTCGAGAAACTCTATCATTTTATCATTCATCGAGACATCGTAAGATAGTTCACCATCATTATTGACTGCTGCTACGTCAGCGCCATGTTCCACTAAGTACTTCGCAATTGATAAATGTTCGCAAGATGCTGCCACATGCAACGGTGTCCAACCCTCATTATCACCCTGGTTGACATTCGCCCCATTTTCAACCAGAAATTCGACAATTTCCAAATTATTATCAATACAAGCCTTTCAAAAGAAAAAAGAAGCAGTTAACAAAAATATTAATTCTCGCTAAAATCTTTTTTTACTAGTTAACGCTATTAATTTATGCAAAAAGTCTGAAAATTTGCCAACAAAATTTTAACAATAAAAAATTAGTCGCTTTTTTCTTCGAAATTCGCGGTTCTATATTTGAAACGATTTTAAGAAATTCGCATCTCAGACAATTCTTCGGTCATTAAGCTGGTCGAAGTTCATTAAACTAAAATCTGAATTGGATAAAAAACATTATTTTACACTCCATAACATTAAGACCATCCTAAATATTGAATTCAAAACAGTTAAAAATAATTATCGCCTTACACTGCCAAAAATTTTTTACACTTGTACTTTATGCATTTACAAATTTCGTTTGAATCCATAAGATATTTTCCAAGATTGAAAATAATTATGATCATCTATGATCATAACAATATTAATACGAGACCAAATGTAAAACCTCCTTTTGGTGCATGGGTCATCAATGTAGTCTAAGAATTTTTTCACCTATTAAGCATTTTGGATTACAAAAAGAAATAAATTTACAGACTATTGTTATTAAATTAATGTTGAAATGAATTTTATAAATTTATTAAAAAACATAACATAATTGATATTATTGGAACTATGACTAAATAGATTAATATTTCCCATTTAAAATCTGAGCCTAATTTAACCAATTAATTTTTTTAACCTATATAGTTTAAAAGTTAATTAGTAGCATAACGTTAAAATAAAAAAACTATAAAATAATTGACCGTAACTACGCGAACATTCGCTTCTGCGAGTATCATATTTTAATTCAATCACTGAAGACGTTCCTTATAGCAGAAAAATATATTTTTCGTACTAATCTTGTTTTAAATAAAATACAACTAAACACGTATCTTTATATACAAATCATGTTGCAACATAATAAAACGAAATTAAGTTTATGCATATTTTGAACTTTTATATAGCAGAACCTGTTAAAAATTTAAACGATAAAAAACTATTTAATAAAGTTTTATATTAACTGAACTTAATGGTAATGCTAAATAATGTTAGAGTCTTTTTATCAGTTCTTTTTACAAGCGACAAAACTTTAAGTAAACTTTTGAAACATAAATAGCATAGCGTATTTAGAGCAACTTAAAAGCTAAGCATTAGAAAAGTTTTCTAATTAATCAAAAAGTTTAGATAATGTCCCAAAAATTTTTAGTTTATAGAAATCTGATTAAATTTATGTGTATAAATTAAGATATTTATAAATTTTGTACTGTGAAATACACAATAAAAAATTATTAACTTGAAAAATTCATTATTTTTTACACAAATCTCTATGGAGCCTATCTTTCAACGCTTGAAATATGAGCGGTAAGAATCCGGTTCTCTTAAAAAAAGATCAAAAATGTTTTAGTTGATATAATTTCGTCATGTTATAAAAAAGAACGGTGTTCATCATAATCAACATTGAAAATCGGATTAAAAATAGAAACAGTGAAACGGAGGCGCTGTGTGCGTTAGCGTGCGGCCAATACAACAGAGATGGGAACGGAAAATAATACTGCCGGAATACCTGATGAAGGGCTGTGAGTCCGTCTACGTTGGTGGTGTTAATATCGGCGCCGTGACGAAGAAGGCTTTTGACCTCGTCCTTGTCGCCGGCTGCGCACGCGGCTAAAAACACGCATCCGGATGTAAACTGTATTTTGCGCGGACGAGTGCGGGGCGACGCCGGTTCTCGGTTCGTTTCCGACTCTTCCCAGCGCCGTAGCTGTTCTGCTCGTTTGTTGATTGCCGAGCACGTCCGTGTCTCGATCGACATCATTTCCGGCCAATTGGAAAGCGGTAGGTCTGTTTAACCGCAAACGTTAACATTCAATTCAGTTCAGCCGCGACCACTCGCACAATTCGTTTCGATTCGCTCATTTCACGCATTTTCAATTTTCTTCACTTTCCGCCATCTTGCTACGTCATTGTACCGTTCTGCGTTTGCTCGAAAACGACAGTTTTTTAATTTTTAAATTTAACTGACTTACCGGTTTACTGGGAACATTTTTTCATTTATAACCATCAGATTTGAAAATTTCTCTTCTTGGTAAAAATTTAGATTTAGAAAATAAATACCAAATGTAAAAATCAATTGCTTTAGACTTTTATCGTAATTTAAATAGTTAGTAATAAAACAATTTGTAGAAAGTATTTCAAAAATCTTTTTCGAAAATATACTCCACGAAGAGTTGGGTTTATAAGATATTTTGGTAAATTTACTCAAACTTGCATAAAACATAGAAACTGAGTAATTATGAATAGCTATGACGTAAGAGTTGTATAAGACACTGTTGTGTGCTAGCAAATAACATATAGTTAAGAAATTTGATTTTCAAAACTACTAAATTCTTGGCGGCCGCTAATAACTTGCAAAACAAATCAATCGATTTCAAAGTTGATATTACTCACTAAATGCATTCATCAAAACCTTGAAGAGTACGAATTTCAAACAATGCCATCTCTTATTGTATTATTATGGGCTGAATTAGAGAATAGCTGCTGGGGCAATTTTTCTTCTGTGAAGAGTGACGCAATTATTGATGTGACCCTTAAAATTTAAAAATCGAACGACAAACGAACGAAAGTGAGATTGTCGCCTAAATTTGGGGTTCTTTTTTTAATGTTTTTTAATGTTTTTCATTTTTTTATGGTTTTCCATGTTTTTATATTTTTTTAACCACACTGCCCGCTTTTCCTGGGCGGTACAGGTATTAAAGTAAATTGATTTTTATACGTAATGCCTAATCAAGCATTTATAGCTGCTACAAACTTAACATTTTATAATAGAATTTTGGTCCCCAAAGAAACGATAAAAAACAAGTGATTGTCGTATGACAATCTTGTACGGACAACGTTGTATCTTGTTGGTAAAGTTTCCTATGCACAATTCCAAAAAAATTCCGCGTAATATGTGGGTAGAACGGTAATCGGCTTTTCGACCATTTAACTGTAATCAAAGTGTTGTTGATATTAGACATACTCAAACTGGAATTAACATCCTTTCTCAAAAGTGCCAGTGGTTTATTTTTTTATTTTTTATTTATTAAAATTTATTAATTTCTTTTTATTTTTTTTTAAAACTTTCCATTTCATGAAATTTGAATTTAAAAAGTGTTATAACGTTTGTAGTAGCTATAAATGCTTCAACAGTTTCTGATTTTAATCAGAAACAGGAAATTTATAAAATTTAGTGATAGAAGGTTTAAACAATCGACTTCGTTTCATTTTTCTTCTATGACTCTATCATTATTATCCACACCGGAACAAGTTTTGTCAGCTTTATTTATAAAACTATTTAAAATTTAAGCAATTTCACAATTTCCATATAAATACAAAGATATTTTCTTAATTCTTTAAATTAAAACGTTTAACAAAAGGTATAAAAGGTTGTTGTTTTCAACTCCAATTCTAATAACAATAATTACCAAAAATAAGTTAGAATTGCGACTTGAGAGTTTCAAAACGCCGATTAAAACTTTAATACTGGTTCAAAAAAATTCAAAGCTGTGATATGAAAATAAGATTTTCTGTACTGAACTACATTTTGAGCATTATTTATTTTAAGTAAGACTAGCTCCAAAAATTTGACAACAAACCTAAAATGAACATTATTTTCAAAGACTACCAGAACTTAATTTGATTCTTATTATAAATACTAGAAGCAATCGTTGCGTCCATTTCGACCGCAGCCCACTACAGTACTTTCAGGTAAATTATCAAATGATCTAAAAACATCGACTAAAAAACATCCATGTGCTCTCGGAAACTCCAAATTTCATTTGAAAATACGTAGAAATTTCGAATTTAGTGTTTAAATTGACAATAAACTGAGCATTCTGACACAAGGAATTAGGCTGTTATATATATTATTATTAAAAAAATTAATAACATTTGTCTATTACATTTGATTTTTTGCAATCTTGAACTCAATTACTAGTCGAGTGATTTGAAATTAGGTACTAGTTTTTACTTAAAGCGAATATTTCCACTTCAGTTCTGTTTTACGATTTGATCAGTAAGAAACAAATTTTAACACAATAGGGATTTGATTTTTCTTTTTACATATCTACTCTCTTATGTAAAACGTTCATAAATATGGGTATACAAATTCCATTTATGTAACTCCAAGAATACAAAACTTAAGCTTTTAACGCCTGCTGCAAATTCGTTAAAAGGATGTGTGATCCATTAATATTTTTTTATTGATTCTTCATATATACATTTCTTATCAAATCTTTAACAAGTGTTTTAAATTTTTACGAAATGACAATTCAAGTAAATAAGTATAAAATTCTTTCAGCGACTTCACACTAAACATGGTTTAAGTCATATTGTTATAATAATATTAACAATAAAAATAAAAGAAAAACTTGAAGTCGCACTTAAATAAACTATACTGTAAAAAATCTTTAAACCTGAATTTGATTTGATTCACCAGTAATTTATATAAGTTATAGGAAAGTAAAATTAAAAAAAAGTCAAATATTGTTCATATACATTTTTTTGTATTAAACATAATTATTGGCTAAAAACTGAAAATTCGTTGAATAGATATTTGCTATAAAAAAACTGTATTAAACATTATTGATTTTAAAAACTTTACAAAACGGAAATATATCAGGGTTTTGATGGTCGTTAATAAACCAAGTTGTAAAAAACTTTTGAGTAAAAAATTTTATATTACTTTGTTTTGAATATCATTACTAGCTTATTGATCGCTTTTACATCCATTTATTTTCCAATATTGGTTATTAGCAACAAAAAATTTATTGATTTTGCAGTTTCTTATAAAAAAAACATTTCATTAAAGATTTAATAAAACTTCTAAATCTAAAAAAACTATATATATAATTCTGATGTCACGGTGTTTATCTCCGAACTCTTAGGTAGTTACGTGCCCTTATGTCGGCTTTTAACATTTTTTAAAAGGGAATGTGCTTATTTGTTTATACGATTGAAACGAAACTATTGTGAGTTATTGCGAGTATGCTTGGAAAATTTTATATGTACTATTTGGAAAAGATGGTACATTGGAAACCATGGACGTTTAAGATACGAACTGATAGTTATTCTTTTTTTTGTAAAAACATCTAAGGATAACTATTTAAGTGTGCACAAGTATGCAAAGTTTTCAACGACTAGTTTAGTTTATAACGGTAAATTCTTATTCGTGTCTTAAACTGTTTTCGGGTTCGGTTAAATTTTTCACACTTCGACACATTTAAATAGTTACTCTTAGAATTTTTTTAAAAAACCGAATAATTATCAGTCCATATCTTATACGCCCATGTTAGAAACGAGATGTTAACAAATTTTCATTTTATTTGAACTGCTATACAGATTTTGATCGTGTTTTCAGAATTAAGCTAAATGGATTATTAAAAATATAAATAAATACTTGGTTTATCTAACACACCATTTTTTAAGTATCTGAATATAAAAATATTAAAGATCATTAACGAAATTTGATGATTTATGCGAGAATTTTGAAATAATTTAATATTTTCTAATCTAATTACGCAGTTTGGTTTAAGTTTTTAGCCAAATACGTACACTAATAACGAAAAAATTATATTGAACCGTTAATGACCATCGCTTCTAAAAAAAATCAAAAATGTATATTGTTTTTTAAAAAAAAATGTTTACTGATTTACGCATATTTTGAAAAATAATGTATGCTTTCGGAAGCACACATAAGACGTTGAGTACTTTTTTTTTATTTAAATGTAGTGTTATAGTTAGTCGTGCATTAGCTAAACAGTGTTTTTTAGTATTTTGTAATAAAAAGACATTAATCAAATAGTTTATTAAAAACATGTCGAATAGCAAATAGTTTGGAGTAACTCAATGTAGGTTTCTGAAAACGGCTTTAGTTAAAAGTAAAAAAAGTGGTAGCATTGTTTCCTACGTTCGATCCACAAATGAATACCTCCATATAATTTAAGCAGTGGCGTAGTGACGGGCGTGTAAGGGGGTCACTTTCCCCAGGCAGAACTTTACTAATGAACGGCAAGTTTTCTATTCAGTAGTATTCCACAATTGCAATAAGTAACTATACTTGTGAAAGAAGCTCTTCCAAATTAAAACTTATTAAGAATTATTTACGTTCAACGATGAGTACCATTATGCTTTCTAATTTAGCAACTATAGCAGTTGAGCATCAAATAGTGGACAAGTGTGCAATAGAAACTTATATAAAAAATTTTATGGCAAAAAAGCAGAAAGATTAAAATGGCAAACTAGAGGTGACCCCAATTATGAAGGCAATTTATTTTCGTAGGGGGCGTATTTTTTAATTTTTTTCCGGGCGGAAAAAACGTACGATACGCCACTGAATTCAAGTACTAATTTATGTCGCAAAAATGGAAAAAATAAATATTGGACAACTTTGAATGAAATGGTAGTTTTATTCAGCAAAGTAGAATGAAAAATAATTACAAAACTAAAAGAAGAACGACATCTATATAAGAATTTTAGCCCTATTTTAATTTTTGATAAGTAAATAATGTTTTCAAGAAACTTTTAGTTTGCTCATTACTTTTTTCGAATTTTATAATTGTGCGGGTTTTTTAGAAGTATAATAAACCATACGGCTGCAGTGCTAAGATGCTAATCCCACCTTGAAAGCATGGTTTATTATTTTATTTTATTTTTTATTTATTTTAATGAAGCACATTGAAATCTAAAAAGTAAAAAATAGTGCCTTCACAGGCGGTTGCTATCTACAGCATTTTGCTCTTTTTTCATCATGAATTCCACCTCCAGTTGCTTAGAGTAAATTCGTTGTTTTTTATTTAATAATCAAAATACTTGCCGTGTCTGTTATTAAGATAATCAACATTTATTATACGATTAATGTTTGAAAAATAGGCGCAAAAAAACGTTTAATAACCGTTCTATAAATAAATTTAGATTTATGGAAACAAACTAATAAAGAAAGAATTTGCTAAATTTTTAAACTTATTTCCAAACTTCAATTTAGTTTCAAAGTAAGTTAAAAATAAAGTTTTTAATCCATTAAAAATTTTAGTTATAACATCGACACATTTATAATAAAAAGTTTACCAATTTTTTACTCAATTTTAAACCATTTTTTTAATATGCAATGAAATTTCAATAAAATGTTACTACAAAATATTTTTTACTTTGATAATTATTCCGATTATCTTTTCACAAAAAACTCATCGTTGACAAACAGATTAAAATCGATCGCCGAAAATTCTATTATAATAATCATTATAGCCACCTAAACGTATATCAAAACCGCATATTTGTTTAAGTAATTTAATATAAACTTTATTTACATGCAATTATCGTTAATAAAAACATTAATTAAATTCATTTTTGCATAAATTGAAAAAAAATTAACATATTTGATTTCATAAAAAAAGTAAATTAAATTAATAAAGTAAAAAAACGAAACAATTTTATCCTTTAATTTGTTTGCAAATTCAATGCAAAATACTTTTCACAAACGTTCAATCGAAAAATAAAAATATCACAAGAAATAAAAATGTACAAATAAACATACAAACGTGAACTCATATTGCAAATTTCGTTCGAATTTTCGAAAGGAATGACAGTTTTTTCATTAGGCTCCTAAAAAATTTTCTGGAGAATGTATCGTTCTCGAAAAGGACACTTTGTGTCGTATTATCACCGAGGAAAAAGCACAGACGTAAAGTATGGACTACTCGTTTAGTACAAATTAGTGTTGCCCTATCTGAGAGGGTTTAAATTAAAAAGAGCATGGATCAATTCAAATTTAAAAGTACTTCAGTACGTACAAGAGCTAAGTTTACAAAATTAATTCTATTTAATAAAAATTAAAAAAATATTGAAAATAAAAACTAATTTAATAAATTAAAAATAATACAAAAAAATATATTTTTCAACTCAATTAAAAATTCAGTAAATATAAAACTTTAGATCAGTGGTGTCCAACTCGCGGCCCACGGGCTACATGCGGCCCTTTTAAAGATTTTTTGCAGTCTAATCGAAGCTTTCGACTGCTTACATTATTTTAAATATGTGAAAAAATCAACTAAATTATCCGAATATTAAAAAAAAATCAAGTAAAATATTGAGAAGTGTGCAATATTAATTGTAAGGTAATAAAACATTTTAAAAGTTGCACGATAAAATATTTTAAATAATACTTTGTTTTATATTGATATGCATGGCCCATTTCAGTTTAGTAATTTTTTATTTGGCCCACTAACTTATTTGAGTTGGGCATCCTTTAGATGGAATTCCTATAATAAGCTTTTACTATTCAACATACGCCGTTCAACTTAAGCCCCATTGAGCTGGCAACAGTAGTTTATATTACCCGAACAATACATACTTTAAGTCCATGGCAAAAAAGAAAAAAGAAAAAAAGTTATAAAAATCTGTGACAAAAAGCCTAATAATACAAATCTCGTCTTATTCATTAATATTGGTCCATTTAAAAGAACATTAAATTGCAAATTCATTAAAAAAGTCCTTATGAAACGAACATTTCGCAACTGTTCACAATTCAAATGTTTTGGTCCCTATTCATAATTTTTCGCAAAATGCTTCCTTCTTTAATGCATTTATAATTCGTTTAAAATTTATTTTCCGTTTTTGTGAAATTTCCTTTGGACGGAATGTTAATTACTATTCTGCTCTAAATTTATGCGCACATATAGTATCTATTATAAAAAAAATAATGAAACATTTGCGAAAAACTTAAAGTGAACTTTTCGTTTCATAATTAATACTTTTAAATCAATACTTTTTCACATAAATATTACAATTTCTCTAAATTATATGCAAGCAACATTCAACGTACCTCTATATAGCTAAAAATTTTTGAAGCCTATTATTCAGTAACAAACAAAAATGAAAAATTATCCTCCTTTTACATGTTTATTTCTCATGTCAAAAGAAAAACAATTACATGATTTACCTATGATTAATTATCATTAATTAGTAAAATGAGAAATTAAAATTACAACATCAAAAAAATGCACATATAAAATGTAAAAATTACAATAATGTACAAAAGTAATAAAAAGAAACATAAATAATTTTTATTCCTTTAACGTGAAAAGAATTCCCTCAAATAATCCTGGTAACAAAATCAGTCAATATCCTATAAAAAACGTTCTAACAGACCAATTGTTTTAAATGGTAACATTATTCGTTAAAATAACTTAATTATATTTATATATGTATAAAAAAATCTCGTTTTCGAGAAAAAGCTACATCAATCTACAAATTGGACCCTCTAAAAATTACCCTACAGTAATTCAGTCATTAAAATCTATTCATTGTTTTTCTCATTATGAATGATTTAAACGAACAATTAACGTAACGTTGTAGTAAGTAAGTAAATGCTTCAAGTTTTGATTCTCCTTGTTCTCTCTGTGAATGGCAGTGATATTATAAAATCGTCATTGTTATACAATGCTGATCTG
>AGDA01085398.1:0-12583 GCA_000281935.1 Mengenilla moldrzyki | reverse complement strand
CAGAAATTTAGTGTTAATAAATGTCAATAAATTAAAAAAAAACTCATTTTAAAAATATGTTGATATAAGACGAAAATGAAATCTGAATCACGTCATAGCACAACGTTTAAAAAAATTAAAAAAAAAACTTTAGGACATCTAAAATTACATATTCTTAGAATTAAAGTAACATATTATAAAATATGTTCGAAGCATTTTAAAGGCGTTTTTGTATCATTAACATGTTTTGTAGCATAGAAATATGAAAGAACAGACTATTTAAATCATTGTAAAAATTTTCCCAGCAATGTTTAAGAAAAAACTTTAAAAAACATTATTTACAATATACAGAATTAGCAAGATTCGAAACATTAAAAAATAAACTTATTGATTGACGCGTTTGACAAATTACATCGACATGAAATAAAACTTTCGTAATGATATTTTACACTGTACTAATCTTTATAGTCTGGAAAGAGCTATCTATAAATCTGGACAGATATACATATAATCACATAGAATGTCTAGAATACCCACATAAAATTGATAGGTGCTCTCAGACCTTTGCTGGGAAAAAATTCAAAAATATATTCTTGACATTAATTAAAGCTTGGATAAAGTTTTATAATTATTTTGTAAAGAAATGAAAACTAATAGATCTTTGTAAAATTTTCTATTTAAAAACTAATTTCGTATGGGAAGAAAATAGAAAAACTTCAACTATAGTGACTCTTATATTAAATTTTTTGAAATTTTTTGAAATTTAATAAAGTAATTATATAGTTATGTATTACATTAATATTAACAAACTTTCCTTACCACAAACTTTTTAGTTATAATAAATATATGCTATCATATTAATCTAATTTTAAAATTTTACAATTGAATTTAAAAGTTTCAAACTTTCTTTAAACGCTTTTGCAGCGAGCTAGAAACGTTTGGTCTGATAAATCTTTTATTAAGCCACAGTATACATTTCAAGTACACCAAATTAAAGTTAAATCATCACAACATTAAGATGTTAATCAAGTATTATCTTGAATACTATCATAACAGTCCTACAGGATTTTGATAAATTTATTAAACAGTTGTACAAAGTTTTGTAAAAAAAAACGCGGATTTAAAGCCTTTCGGTGAATTAACAGTCTTGATCATAGAATTAGATTTCAAAATAGTGTTAGTTAAATATAAGTAGAAAAATTCTTTTTCTAATATTAAAACTAAATAAAGAATATTTTCTATTTTTCAAATCCTTAGCCGCGAATATTTAAAGGTCATAAGACTATTAAGTAATGTAGATAAAATCCAGGATTAAAATTACTTCTTTTTGGAATTTGAGCAGTAAAGGACCAAATGCAAACCGGCTGGTTACCATTGTTGAGTCGGATCGAACCTTAACCTCAGAGTCATCTTGACGTCTCAAAGACGCCATACCGGATAGTGTAGCAATCGTCTTGACATTTTCATCTTTACCCTTTTTTGTCTTTTTACCCTTTTTCTTCGAATCAGAGGCACGACCATCGACCACAATACCTTTGGCAACATCGTCATCACCCTTCGGCAACGTTGACTGTTCCTTCACATCAGCATTATTGTTCTTCCATACAGCAAACGATTTCTTTTTCATCTCTTTGCCGTTGTTTTTATTCTTCTTGTTGCCCGTATGAAAGGCAACCTTGGCCGGGTCATAGTGTCTCTTTAACTCTTTATTTAAACGCCTTAGAACCGTATCGACCAGTTTATTATACTTGTCGATTTGATGTACCGGAAATCGGGTCACTAGCGTATTTGGCTCGTTCAAGTTACCTATCAATGAAACAATACTGTTGACACTTTTTTTAAGAGAGATTTCTTCTTTTCTCCTGTTTAAAATTCCATCAACAGAGAGAAAAATATCATAAAATATTAAAGCAACCGTTGACCCGAACAATATTTTATGTAATTAGGCCATTAGGTAACACACTTTTTTATAAATATAATACAAAACTACTGTTAATCACGCGTATCATATACATACATACTTATATCCTTTTACTTATAAGCTTGCATTTAAGTTAATACATATGAACCGCTACTTTTTTTAACCTGATATTCTAAATAACTGATTGATTAGTAACGTTTACAAATACTTTTTTATATACAAATATACAATATGTTAAAAACCCGTTTTACCATTTTTAAATTAGTATATTAAAAGTGAATATGTGAGGAAATTTTTAATTTATGAAGCAATTCAATACCTGGATTAGCTAAATTGTTAACTATAATAAGCTCGTTTTAATCATCTGTAAAAGATTAAGGGTTTCAGAGTTAACTCACGTGCTTTTCTAGCCTCAATTGCACTCTCAAGTACGTCTTCTTCATCGTCTTCTTCTTCGTCCTCATCTTCGTCTTCATCATCAAGAGCATCTTCATCGTCTTCATCGTCATCGTCGGCCAAATCTAACTCAAGTTCGTCATCGTCATCTTCGTCATCCTCCTCATCCTCAGTCTCCTCATTTACACCGGTTGCTGTGCCACTATTAACATTAGTGTTAGTACCCGAAATTGCTTGTGCATTTTGTACAGATTGTTCAGTTGATGCAGTTAGGGGTGCCGAAGCCTCACCTTCAACAGTATTTTTAATCCGGGTATTCTCCTCCTCTAAACTGGTAACGTCTACATCGGTTTGGTCCACAGTGTTCGATAAATCATCCTCCGCTGTTGCTTCTGAGATCGCCGATTGCGGTATCGCTTGACTGGCAGCCGGCTGATTGAGTGTCACTTGTACTGAAGTCTCGTCTTCGCCTTCATCTTCTTCGTCGTCATCATCGTCATCAAAATCCAAAAATGCCAATGGGTCAAAGTCGTCTTCGTCATCCTCGTCTTCATCATCTTCCTCTTCCTTAACAGCAGCATCTGCCGCTGCTGCAACTTTTTGTTCTTCTTCTTCTTCTTCATCATCCTCATCATCGTCATCATCATCAAGTAAGCCGGCTATAAAGTCTAAATCGTCATCTTCGTCATCGTCAATGTCTTGTCTAGCACCTCGGGAACTTTTTGATAGGTCACCAGCTGTCTTCTTTGACTGACTACCATCAGCAGCTTTAACGTCAACAATATTATTGGCTGTTGATGCTAAAGATGGCTTCTTATTTAACCGGACCATTTGTGACTCAACTTCTGACGTCGTAACTACACGGCCAATTTGGTCCTGATCTTGCACTACGGATGCCTCATGATTTTGCACAGTATCGCTTTCTGGCCTTTTATCCGACTCATTTCTCACCTCGTCGCTTTTAAGATCTTCATTTTTACTTACCGGTACCGAGAAGACACTAAGTCTTAAGGAAATCAAACACAAACAGGCAACGAAAATTAACTGATGTTTCATGATGTTAACGATTTTTTAAATTAGACAGTTAGATAAATGTCATAAAAAATGAACTGTTCTTTGTCGAGTAAAAACACAAAATGATAATTAGTTATTTTTTTAAAAGACACAAGAGCTACGACCTTAACTGACCGTTGATTAATTCGTTCTGAATTTAAAAACGGTACTAATATTGAAGCAAGCTGGTCTTATACGATACCCACACCTAGACTTAAGCAAGTAACATTTCATTTAAAAAAAAAACTTAATGAGTAAGGATGGACCAGAGACCTATATGTCTACTACCGGAAGCAGTTTTTTTAATAATTACAATGGCAATTATTCGTTTTCAATTATTAAAAAATGTGAACTTTAATTTTCCAATCACATAATTTATTTTAATATAACCCATCCGCTATTAATTTATTTTAAAAAATATACGTTGTTAATACTTAATTAACATTCTTTTTTATAAGTGTGAACGATTTTTTAAAAGAAATTTCTTGCTTGTCTGGTCTACTAACACGATTTTATTTATTTTGTTCTTTTTTGTTGCTTCAATTATTATTGTATTTTATTTCTTTTATAAAAAAAGAAGCATTTTTACGCTTTTTAAGTTACTTAAATACTTATTTATTTCCTATGGTTAAACGTGATTTTTTTCACTAATCTATTTTACGTGTAAAATGAAAAGTTACACGTGCTAATTGTTATTTATGTTCTTTGAGCGTTTGTTTTAAGCCCTTTCTCGATTTTAACACGCGTTTTAGATATGTAACTTTAAATACCGGCTACTTAGCAAACTCTTGATAAGAGAAAAAATTAAATATGGTTCGAGGTCAATATCATTTTTTCTAGGCCATTAATGAGGATTTTCAATTTCTAAAGTAGATTTTAATATTTTTGAGTGAAATTTCAGCATCTGTTTCATTTCCTATTTGTAGAAGTATATGGTTACTTTTTAAATTAATAAAATTTACTTAGTGACCTCACAACGCGATTAATATTAATAGCAATCAATTTAAATATAAAATAATTTTAATGTTATTTGAAAACTTAATTTAATAGCAAATTAATATTGGTGTATTTTAATGCAAAAGCAATAGAAGACTACATTAAATATTACATTTTGTTTATATTGAAAAAAAATGGTATTTTACCTCTGTGCCAAAACATGTTTATGAAAATGTTAACTATATCTTAGGTTATTGTTATAATATTGTTTTAACAATGATATTTCATTGCTAAAAAATATATTAATTTCCTACTTAAAAACATGTTTTTATAAGATGATCAATGAAAACCCAAAACCATGTTATAGGTGCATTTTCGACAAAAGGTTAAAAATGTTATCTTAATATGGCTGAGAAAATGTAAAAACATGCCACAGTAACATTAATATACAAATGATAAACAAATATTACCCTAATATTTATAAACGCAAGTAAAATATTTTTTTGAGGAAAATATCTGTAATTAAATATAAGCATGACCCTTAGTCATGAACTCTAATTATCCAAAAGGTAACTAATGGTTTAAAGGTAGTTTTTTTTCTTACATAACCAAATCATAATTAAATTAGTCTCAATGTTCGCTATTTATATGTATGTACAATTTAGTTTGAGCTACACACAACTCATTAAAGCATATTTAAAATTTAAAATCGTATATTCAGATGAAAAATTCAATTTAATCAAATCAAAAAATACAAAAATAACATAAGTAGTTAAATTTTAAACTTAAAAATAAAAATATAAATCACCAAAACCCATGGACGTAGTATATGCCAAAACCTACTTAAGTTGTGGCAACCATGGATTTTTAAATTTCATGTTGGTTATACTTTCCGCGGGAATTTTAAAACATTAAATTAATTACATTGTTTATAACACTATTTTTAAAATATTTATTAATGTAACATTTGAAATTTTAGCAATTTTTTTTATTTACTAAGTAAAAAATTAGTATTTTAGGATGTGCTAATTTCTACAAATTAAAACCATAAGAAAATGTTTCCGGCTAATCATAAAACAATTTTTGTTCTGGATCATACACCGTATTTTAGCATATCTAGTGATCAGTACTTTGATTTCGAATTTTTAAAACGAGGTCCAATGACAAAAATTTCGAAAACTCTTTGGGCATGCAGTGTTGAAGCCTCTATTGAGTATTGCCGTATCGTTTGGGACCTATTTCCTCAAGAAAAACTGGTTAATTTTAAAAAAGCTTATTTTATATTAATAACAAATGTTTTTTGTCATTTTAGATTCGGTTTGTCGTCAGCGACACTGTGGCCCAAATTTTAAATACTTGGAATGTTCAGCAACAAAATCTAACACACGTTAGTACTTACTCCCAAGAAATAACTGAATAAAGTTTACCTAAACTAAACCCTTAAACTAAAAGACTTTTTTTCGATTTTAAAATTATGTAATAACACTATTAACTGTTAAAAGTACCCGGCAAGCCATGAGACGTGTTTGAGTCAACTCAAGTTTGACTCATTTGAGTCTAGACTCAAAGAGTCGACTTTGATACGCATTTGCGACGTATTTGAGTCTAACTTGATACGTCGAAGTGAACACTTTTGAGTCAACTCGATGAGTCGACTTTGAGACGGTTCCGAATTTCATTGCTTTAAAAAAAACAGTTAGACTCATATGGTTTGTCGGGTAGTGTTAATATACTTTAATAGCACTTAAAACTTTAGACTTAAAAGATTTTTTAAATCATAAGAAGGTGATTTAAATCATGTTTTAGTTAACACTTGACGTGTGGGAAACGTACTTTAACGTTTTTCGTGATTTCGTAAAAATATTGTTTTTTGTTACAATAATCACAGATATATATTTGAGTGTTAAATAAAAAAAGCTTCGGGGTGAAAAATGTAGTTTTGAATTTATTTTGAGTTTACTGAGTTAAACAAACATTCGTGCGCTTCTCGAAGAAACGCCCACTATATGTGTAAGTCAGTGGCAAATATACCTGCACCTTAAGTGTTTATTTATAATGAACGAATATAATAAAAGTAAAAATATTTGATATATATATATATATATATATATAATTTATTATTCTTAAACATGCTTTCAAACACCTTTAATTTCATAACGTTTAAAAATGAGAATAATATGAGCAGTAATAAAATATGAAATCAAACTTAACTATCAGTTGAGTTGTATTTTATAAAATAAATTGAAGTACAAAAATGTTAACAACATTTTGGCCGCTGAGAAACCTAAATAGAATAGAGTTGGATAAAAAACAATTTAAAATAGTTTTTTTTATTTCTTCTGTAGAGAAATTAAATAAGCTAATATAGTTATCGCTAAGACTATGCTCAGATCTCTATTGCTAACATAATTATTCATGACCGTTTTTTATTTAATAACTTTTTGAATAAGGACGTGAAACTGTTTGATTTTGATCCGCTTACGAAATTTAAACTTTATTTTGGCGTTTTTATTATTTTTATTTTTTTTATTTTAGAACTACATTTTTTTATATTGAGCTTTTTATTTTGAATATCGTTTGAAAGTTTTAAATTTATACAATTTATAACGTATTTAGAAATATAATAAATTTTTTATTTTAAATATCGACGTATTTCTAACTTTGGACTTTAAAAATTTAGCTTCCGATTTATGAATAAAATTAAATACTTTAGGTTTTTTGTATTGCCAAAAAATAAATAAATAAAAATAAAATTCATGTAATATTTTGTTATGAAATAAAAATAATATTATTTTTCGTTTTTTTTTTTAATAAGAAATCAATTTTAATTATTAAAATATTCTTCTGTTGAAAAAGGTACTTAAATTTTGAAAAATGTGGTTGAACATATTAGTTTATGTTAAACTTCAATTTAGCAACAGATATCGAAAAATTGCTAACATTAGTTTTTTAAAAGCTAATAAAAAAGTACTTCATTTACTTATTAATAATGTTATTTAGATAATGAATGCTTTTGCAATGGTCGGAGTTCCAGATAGAACTGGTTCTAGTGGAATTGAGTGCTCAGTTTTACATGGTTTAAGAGCTGCGATCGAATCTATTTGCGAATACACTGATGCTCAAATAGAACACAAAAAATTATTAGCTTCGAAGTCAGGCACTCAGTCGAAAATTAGAAATACATGTCGCATTATTTGTATTACATCAGCCTGTGACAATGGGAGCATAAGTCGTCTTGAAGAGATTTTTCTCAATTGCGTGCAACAACAGAACAAAATAGTTCTTAATAATGATAACTTAATGGAAATCGACCATTGTCATTTGGTTGTTTTAAATATTTATCCTGGCAATATTGAGTCAAAAGTTTACTCTCACCGTCCAACTGATGTACGACGCTAAAATTTCGTATACGAAATAATTTATTTTGCAAGTTGAGTTTGATAATGTCACTTTTAACCCTTATAACACTCCACCAAAGAAATTAAGGCTCAGATAGCATACGCGTTTTTTCCTCTTAGAACATGTCTAAACGAATGAAATTTTTTGAAAAAAGTCGCTATTCTGTCTTCAAAGAACTTTTTTAAAGAGTTTAAATCTGAATGCTTATTTCGTAATAAAATCTGTTGTTTTTATTAATTACATTTAGATGCCTATTTTAATAATTTTTTAGTCATCGTTGTTGTTACTATCACTGTGCAGTTAATAGCCTTCTTATATTGAATCTAAGGCTAAACGTAAAGTAGATACAGTTCATTTTCATTTTTACATTAATATAAAAATTTTTATATTAAAAAACAAAAAAAAAACTAACTTAATCTTATAAATTCCAGACAGTTTTGCGAAAAGACTGTCGAGAAATCCTAAGCAGCGCGACAGCGCTTGCTTCCACGCTTCTTTGCTTGCTAACACACAGCATCAGTTGTACACAACGCACGAAACGTCTGGGTTTTCTCAACATGAAAAGAGAACAGCGCGATTGCACTGCTTGGGATTCAAAGGGTTAAGACAGGAATTAGTTTCGTATACGAATAACTTAAGAAGTTATTTTCATGTTTATCAAAATGCACAATATTTTTTTCAGTTAGCTCCATTCTTAACAGTAGAGGTGCATTCATTTCGTGCTCAAGATATTCATAATAAGCTATCAAATTTAGTTTTAAATCATTTTGAGCTCGCCAGTACCACCGTGACTGGCATTCCAATGAAGGAGGAACAAAGTGCTAGTACGTCATCAAACTATGACGTTGAAATTTTTCATGCTAGCTCTACACATCTTATTTTATATGGTGAAAGTGCAGAAGACGCTGCATTGGTAAAAGCTAAAAAAGACGGGTTTGAATATGAAACTGTAATGACAAAACGTATTTTAGCATAGAATTATATTTAATTGGAACATGTTGAAGAATTTTGTCCAAAAATTCATCTCCATTTTGCGTTTTAACTGATTATGTTTATCGCCAAGAGAACTAAAATTTAGAAACAGCTTTATTCTGTTTCAAAGAACTATGAAAATACAAGCATCTAAATCTTACAAAAAAGTGAACTTCATATTTTAATCGTTTATGAAAAAATAAAGTAAAATATATTTAAAAATTGATCATTAGAAAATCAGACTCTAAAAGTGAAAATAAATGTTGCGAAATAATGATTTTAAAATGATTTAAATTAATTTAAAAAGTATGTCTTTCAAAGTTTAAATTTCTTTCCCAAATATAAATTTTTTTCTATCAAACGGGAAGGTTTAGTTTCTTTGCATCTCAAATAACGAGATGCTTTTTTAATAAACATACCAAAAAGTATAAAAATCCTTTAAAGAGGAGCTTTAAAGCTACGATTTGAAGCTACAAAACAATAAAGGAAAAACAGTTTTATGTATCTTAGGAAACATAAAAGGGAAATAAAACCTATCTCATCAAAAAATATTTAATATAATTTTAATTTTGTAAAAATAGTATACAATTTCATGGAATCAATTTTCACTGCAATTTTTTTGCAAATTAACGAGTTTAAATTTAGGTGCAAAAGGTAATTGCATAAGCAATAGTCATGTGTAATCGAAGAGAGAACTTATGAGTCTTTAAAAGTATTTTTTAAAATTTAAATAAATAATTTTGTGTAAAGGAAATTTTTTTTTATTTAGACTGCATTTACGGATCTTTGTATAAAAATTGGTCATATGCCTTTTAAAAAGATTTTGGTTTTATACTCAGTGTGACTTAGGCTTTTAAAGGCTTAACAGCCTATTCACATATAGAATTTTTTGTCCCTTGTGTAGTTATATGAACGTAAACACGTTATAAGCACTATTTTTGGTGAGTGCAGTAATAAAAAATTAACAACATTTAAAATGGTTATTTGTTACAAATTATATTCTATACTTTTTAAACTTATTTGTCGTCAACTAAAAAATAGAAACATCAATATATAAAATATTGTTTAAAATTATCTGTAAAAATTATTTATTTTTGATTAATTTCTCTCAAAATTTACATTTTAAATATTATAATAACAAATAAGTGAGTTGCTTATTTTTATAAAATTGAGTTGTTTTACGACTGAATCATGATATTTATCAGTATATTAATATCTAAATTCTAAAATGTAATTCTATGTTTAATTATAACGTTGAAGCTTCGATAATTTATTTTTTAAATAAAATAGATTACATTAAAGTGGGTAACACCGAGAAACTCTTCATCGTTTGAGTTTCAAAATTGTACGATGATGAATCGTATTACACCAGTAGATATTAATTCTCGTCCGTCATCATGCTTGATTAATTTTCTGTTGAATGGACGATCTGTTATGCTAGAAATGCCGCGAAAAGCCGGCGGTAAAATCATCAGTCACCACTTGGCTGCACATGGCGGTGAAATTTTTATTCATACTTTGAGCACTTATCGATCTGTGATAGATGATTCGCCGTCGATCAGTGAAGGTATTGGCGGTCGCATAACTGACTACAGAATTTCTGATTTTGCATCTTTGGTAAAAAGTCATCGTGTATTGCCGCAAAAAAATAGTGGTAAAAATTTAGAAAAAGTTCGCGCACAACTCGATCGATGTACTAAATATTGGCCTCTAACTTACAGTTCAACAATTCTTTACAATGCGAAAGCCGTAAATTTTAATACTCTTATATTCCTTAATTTATGTACATTAATTCAATTACCGTAATCAACGTGAAAAATGAAAATAACATTGCTTAATACTAAATAAAACTAAAAACATCTGATAAAAAACTTATATTTATTATTATTATGAACCAATCTAACAGGTAAGATGTAAAGTGGCCCGTTCCCATGAACCGAATCGTATTCGGGATGGTTGGTGAGGATAGCAGAGCCTCTAAAGTACTGGGTGCTCTCTTAGAATAAGCCTTATATCGTCATCACTTGGTCACTGACGATGCAATTCATACATTTACTTGGTGACCATTAGATTCACGAATCAAGTGCCGCGAGATCGTTAGAATGCCGTCAAATTTTATAGATAAATACAGTATTTATCTATAAAATTTGACGGCATTCAGGCATCAATAGCTAGTTTAGGAATAAGAGCGTATTGTCATTAGCATAAGATTTGTTTATTAAAATATCAATAGTAAGCAATGTGTTTTTTATCAACCACTTTTTTGAACACTCTTATAAATTGAGGATTATCTACTTTAAATACTATAATATTTATATTTTAGTTTGTTGAACCGTTAAATTTACTAATAATTAAGGATACGCTTACTGATGGTGAAGTTTTACAATGTAAGCAAGTTCTATATAACATTGTTAATATGGAAACTCGTAATGAACCATTGTGTGCGTCAAATACGTCACTGGGTCGATTTAAGAATCAAAAACGTGAGGACCAATATAAAATTTTGTGGACGGAATTAGATTCTTTTCTTAAGAAAAATTTACATTCAGAAAATCATCACAGTATTTATAATTGCTTCTTAGAATGTTCTAAGTACAATTCTCAAAATTTGGATGAAAATAAAAGGATATCAGACGATAATATGAAAAAAGAGGAAATACTTGAAGCTTCAAATAAAGTATCGGTAATTAGAGCAACAACAGATTCACCAATGTCTCCCCCAATGTCAACTAGTACAACGAAACCGATTATTTCACAACTGTCTGTATTGGATATTTTCTTATCGCAAAGAAAAATCGTTAAAAGGCCTGAATTTTGTGGAAGACAAGGCGATTCTTTAGTGGCTAAACTCTATCCAAATTTGAAATTGGAAGACAATGGCTTAAATGAAAATGGAATTGTCACTGAATAAGTGTTTGGCAGTTTGCTGTTGCTCATAATTAATAGTTATGTTAAAGAATTCAGAGTAAGATTGTGATAAACTTGTTTCGTATTTTGTGATATAACATGTACACAAATAATTGCAAATATAGTTTTCTATTCAGACAAATTTCACAGTGAAGAATAAACGTTACTAGCTTTTTTTAAGCGAAGAAACTTGGAGTAACAATTTATGTAGATTTTTTTAATCCGTCGATAAACTCTTTTTCTAGTTGTGATAGCGGAGAATACGATGGTTCGTACACAGAGGCGTAAGGACGGGGGGAAGTGAAGCATCATGCCCCCGGCGCTGCTCATAAAAGGGCGGCAAACCGTCCGTGAAATTAATAATTGCTAAAAATTTATAGTTTTTTTACATTTTGTTTCTAGAAAATACAGTGGATTCCGGTTAATCGGACCACCGGTTAATCGGACTGAATCGCTTATTCGGACTGAATTATAAAGATCCAAAACAAATCCTATTACATAAGTCTAATATTATTCACTTATTAGAACCAAAAGTTCGTTTAAACAGACCAAAGAAGTGACAGTTCCATTGCTGCGTTAGATGTTTGTAATGATTCTGTTCAAGTGTAGTCTGTAAAAAGAATGCGTCAGATCACGCTGGATAAGCTCTTCAAACGTTGACGGGAATTTGATAAGAACTTTTTAATATGCATGGCATGCTGAGTATTGTGTAGATCGTTTCGAAGAATTTGTTTAAAATTTATCTTTCAATGAATAAAGTTCATTAGCAATAGTAGTTCTTATTTGTATGTTCGTTATACGCGTGTGCTGCATAAGAAAGATCATAATGACATTTAATATGTTACGTATAGCAAGTCTTGTTTTGTAACAGGCATGTTCGTGTAATCGGATCAAAATGATCGCGTCCCGATGTGGTCCGATTAACCGAATTCAACTGTATTTCTTTAACTAAACGTTTGCTTTTTTAAAACTTTTAATGAGAGTTGATTTTAAAATTTTCCAAGAATAAGTTTGTTTCTA